>KN480047.1:0-31482 GCA_000787095.1 Periophthalmodon schlosseri
TGTGAGAGAGAGAAAGAGAGAGAGAGATACTGCTATTCCCCATCCAACAATCCAAGCATACCCCACCCATTTCTCATGCATTGACATGTCCCCATATCTCCATCTTGTTTGGGTTTAATCCTGGTTTAATTGATTGGTCTAGACGCATTAAATGTCATGTTCTTATTTGTGCGTGAGCCTGTCTTCGAGGATCAAATCATCTTCTGAAGTGAGTCAATAGGCTCCATATTGATGTGTGCTTTAGTTACTGTAGTTCACACGGTGTCAGGCTGGATTAGAGTCGACGTGGCACCCCCACACCTCCAGTGCTTTGAAGGCCTCCTGCTCTGCGTCCTGCCGCTGCTTTAGCTCGCATTTAGCACGTCCCATCACATTAGCTTCACTCAGTCCTCACCTTGTGGCACTGAGCTGCAGCTGCCTGCTCGAGCACACTGCGTTCTCCGTAGACAGTTCCACACAGATCCTTTCGTGCTACTTAACATGTGGGAATATTAGTCAGGGTATTGGAGTGCAAAACATATTATCAGTGATGCTTCTGGTAGTCGTCTCAATGAGGCTGAACTCTTGGGATAATTAAGATGAATGTATATGTGTTGGCAACAAAGTACTGTGCAGAAGTTTTAGTGAGGTGTAAAAATGCTGTTAATTAAAAATGTAGAAAAAAAAGAACTTGAGTTTAAATTGGTCGATAATAGACCAAGTGTACCATTACAAGTTTTGGTGTGGACGCAGATCACTACAGCCAGGAGAGTTTCTGCATTAATTTAAGCAACTATATGCACAAAAAGAACAACTATTATTTCGGTAGTCTTACAATGTTTCATAAGAAAGAGAATTTGCCCTTATAGTGAATGCATATGAGTTTCATATATAATCACAATAAGTTGTCTAAAATATTTAAGGAGACAACTGTAGCTCAGTTGTCTGAGAGAGCGGGAAGATCCACTGATCTACACGCTGCTGTTTTGACTCCAGCTCCCAGAGATGAGTGCTGTTGTTGTGTCCTCAGGCAAGACACTTCACCACCCCCAGTGTCTCCGTACACTGGTGTATGAATGTGTGCGTGGATGGGTGAGTGGTGCCTTGATGTAAAGCGCTTTGAGCCTTTAAGGTGGAAAAGCACTATATACCACTGTGATCATTTACCAAGTAAGATTATTATTGCTAATATGCATATTTTTATTGTGATAAAACGTGCGTGTGTTCAAGAGCCAAGAGCCTCTAGAATCTTAATGCCACTGTTAAAGCATGTATCGACAAATCTAAAATATAGTCCATAGTCCAACACTTTTCTGCAAGGTTGACTTGATATTTCTTCATGTTGCTAGTACTTGGCTGAAAGGAGCAGACTCTAAACAGCTTCAAAAATAAGATAAATGTTCTGCCAAATGCCAAATGTATAGCCGAATGCCATTTTACCACCAACACAAAGCATCCACGAGTTCAGGGGATGACTCAGAGCGCCTTACAAAACCAGCATTTTTGGAGAAATTTTCCACAGCATTGACTAAAGATTATTCAAATGTAGTCGTCGCTCGCAGCACAAACATTTGAAATAAAATAATTCATTGGAATGCAACCAAAGCTGTGATTAGTTCATTTACTTTCTTTGGTGTAACTATCTTTATGCTGCGAAATGGATTTGCTGTTTCTGCTGCTATCTGCAATGGCGTATTCACTTCAAAACATGCAGATTCGTCCATCAAATTTGCCAGCCCTGACGTCTCATTACTTTGCATTAACTAGTCACAAGTGCCACCGGTGACAGCACTGAGGGGGCTACAGATGATGGCCTAAGGGTTTATGCATACCCCCTGGCATTATGCTATCCTCCCTTGCCAAGATACCAACAAGAGCGGGAGTGTGTGTGTGTGTGTGTGCGCAAGTAGAGCTGTAAAAAACACATTCTACATTATGTTCGGATGATATGGGTAACTGCAGGGGACACTAGCGCTGATACTGGCCAGGGGAAGGGTATCTGCTTAGTCATAAAAAGACAACATGTGAATGAAATATATTCACCTGTTACATTCAAAGCACCACTGTTGTTTATGACAGCTGATAGAGCATGCATATATATAAATGTCTTGTCTCCCCCTGCTTTCTCCTCTTTAAATTTCTGCCATATGTCAACTGTTCTGTCAGACAGGTATAGCAACGGTGGGTAGAGTAGCCAGAAATTGTAGCCAAGTAAAAACCATTACTTCAAAATGTTATTAATCAAGTAGAACTACAAAGTAGTTGTCCAAGAAATAACTTAAGAATAAAACAGTAATTGGGAAAAACTAAAAACCACTACTCAAGAGTGGATGTAATATCTTATTTATAATTTATATTAGAAGGGACAAATGGTCATGGTCACATTTTTATATAGCGTTTTTCAACCTTCAAAGCATTCAATGCGCTTTACATCAAGGAACCATTCATTCATTCACACATTCATACACCAGTGTATGCAAGTACGCAACGACAGCATTCATCTGGGGTAGCTGGAACGCACCGTCAGCCTGTGGGTCAGTGGATGTAACTGCTTTACCAATGATGTTTTTTAATGTCGAGAGTGAGATTTGAACCACCAGTCTTTGGATCAGTGGACAAACACTATACCAACTGAGCTACTGGCCCCAAATCATTAAATAATGCACATAACATTTTGTATTTTCATAGGATAGACCACAAAAATTGATGAGTAGAGAAGAAACAAATCATTATGCTGTCAACAAAAATCTTTTCACATCATTAGGCTCATTAAGTATTGTTAGCTCGTTAAGTATTATTACACTGTCAAGTAGTAGTAAAAGTATGATGTCAGGACTTATTGGAGAAGCATAATTTTATTTAAAAGTTCCTCAAGGAAAGATACTGTACTTGAGTCTGGTAAATTTTATCATGACACACTTACATGTACAACTTTAACTGATTAGATATTAACAGATCTTACACAACCCAGACATGAATTGACCTTCAACAAGTTGGGACTAAATGTTCTTTTGTGTCTTTTATTTCTTTGTTTTGTCTGAGATTAAAGGTGGGATTGTTAGTGCGGGGTGTTCTGGCTGCTTTTTCATCTCATTCTGTAAAGTTTGAAAATTAAAACTGAAAAGTCTGGGAGCAAATCCAGTGCAATAGAACAAAAGAAAAAAGTTCATTTCTATGGATATGGAAAACAATTTAGAACAATGCAGGGACATCTAGAGACTTAACTTTTCACTACAAAAAGGCAATTAGTCAGGCGTTTTAGACATTAAGAGGTGTTTTGAAGGGAGTAATTTAAGTCCTTGTCTGATTTGCCTGTTTCAATAAAACACTAAAACATTAATTTAGTTTCCAAAAGCGCCGTTAGCTTTGCAGACCGACATCCAATTGCCATGATGATGTTGTAGTGGTAGTAATCGTTGTTGCATCAGGTGCGTGCCAAATGAGTGAATGACTTTGTTTGGACAACACACCAGCTCTGTTGTCTCTTGTGTGCTTGCAATACCTAAAGGAAGTCATTACCGTGCACCATTGATACCATTATGGCTGACTATGGGTCCTTAATGATGGCGTGACCGGCGGCATCTGGCCCGGCCTCTCTGCTGTTTCCAGATGGTCAGTTCAGAATGCTAACTTCCGTGGGATATGGGAGCACGAGACCTCGCTAGGTCGGCCCACTTAACTTTACGACACACTGACACACCTGGAACACTGCTGTCTTTAATTGAACCCCAGAGAGCCACAAAATGGACGTCAGACTTCTTGAATCATGGTTTGGTCAATGGTTTGGTGTAATAGTGCAGTTGAGTGTGTAAAGTACTACGAGATAAAATACTATAACTACAAGATAAGATACTATAACATGTTGTTGGAATGTGCTCCTCCAATTGTGTACTCATGCAATACACATACACTGCAGTAGAGCAAAACATAACATAGATTTTACTGAATGTGGGACTAATCACCTAAACTCCGCCCACAACCACATTTCAAATAGAGCTGCTAAACTGGGTAGTACCTGGGGAACTAAAGGGGAGGAGGGGCGAGGTCTGAGGGTATGATGAACAATGTGATTGGTCTAACAGGTATTCACACTTCAAACTCCGCCCCTGCAGCCAGGTGTTTATAATCAGAAACACCCAGCTGTAATGAAGGCAGTCTTTTGTGATGTCACCAACTACCAGAAATTGCAGAGGCCTCTGAAGGCAGCACAAACTTAGATTAAGGCTTTTATAATTAGAAAACTACAAATTTACCTAGTTTGCACTAAAGTTGCCAAAAAATGATTAGGAACAGTAGATAATGGACAACACATACACAGTTTAGGAGCAAAAAGTGGATTTAGTGTAACTCCACTATTCTACATTATTTTTAGTGTAACTCCACTTTAATAATACTTATTTGGGTTGGGAAACCATTGCAGACAGAGGGAGAACATGCAAATTCCAGACAGAATGGCCCCACCAAGTCACTCAAACCTGGGACCTTCTTGCTGTGAGGCTGAAGTGTTAACCTCTATGCCACCTTGCCCAAGATATGACCCATTCCCTACTACCAGCAACTAGTCCTGTCACTATACTGCATTCATATGCCAGCAAGGTAAAAATCCATCTTTATGCAGAACTGACAGATTTTTACATATTCACTCAAAGATACAATTCATCAGAATCTTTGTCAGTGAACAACATTCACATTCACATAATGATAATATTCTAAAATCTATTTTATGTAGTAGATTTAGTTATGTAAATCACTTTTGAAAAAGTATTGAGTTACTGTCCTTTTAACACTCCTGTTTAAAGTCATTTCCGCAGACTTCCACTGCTGGTGTAGCCACTGGGCTGTGTGCACTAAAACCAATTGAGCATTTATGAGATGTAATGGGCTATCCACATTCAAGATGCCAGTGTTTTTCTGATGGAGAGTGTGCTTTGAAAACAATACCATAAGTGCAGTGCTTTGTCATGCTAGAGGGCTCCTACTAGCAACTAACCCTTTACTTACGCCTGGTTATTGAGTAGTAGAAGAAAGAATAGACTACGTTTCCCCAGTCCCATCAGCAAATACATTTTACGAGAGGTGTTAAAACCGAATTAAAGGTTATGCTACTCAATATATTGGGATTTACAGACCAGCAAATATTAGAAAACTGTCCCGAATGGCTGCCCAAATCAATATTTTCAAATGAAGGAACAGACAAATGATAAGGTGCTGTCAATTTTGATTATGCTAATGCAAAAAGGGACCTATTTCAAACAGCTCAGCTTACATGCCTGGGTTTTAAAGCTTGCTTTTGTCTTTTTGAAGCAGAGGGCTGAAGAGGAGGGCTCGGTGACCCCACAGAAGAGAGCTACAAAACCAGCCGTTAAGCCTGTCTTACAACTCAAGGTAAGTCCAAAGCAGTTATTATGGTGATTACAGGCACCAGTAGCCATGTCAAAGGTGTTCGCTCTCCATCTATATAACTCAAAAACTCCAAATATCATAGTTACATCTTGCACTCCCCAACCAAAACATGAAAACAAAGCAAGACTCTTTTATTTGATACAATATATATCCAGTGGTACAGTGCACACTTCAGTTGATTAAAGGTGCAATATAGAAGTTTTCTAGTGACAGTCACCTAGCTGGTTGTCTCCATGAGGATTTTATTGCTTTGCCTTAAATGTTCCACAGTATGGCATTAACCTATGTATAATGAAATTACTACATTACCAGTGTCTTTTTTGCTAAATAATACCTTTAAAATGCATTCTTGATGTGAACAGGATTATTTCTCCACAGATCTGATTTGTAACTTGGCCTGGTGACACCACCAGCTTGTCTCCATGGACAACAATAACAAGTGTTGGATAGTTTATTTGAGTTAGCACTGCACAATAAGCACCCCTCTTCTCTGTCTGTAATATTGTCTTCAGTCTTTAAGGCCTTGCTTGTGACTGTAGAAGGAAGTGAACTGAGTGTGACGTCACCCATAGTGTTCAACTTCAGCCAATGAGCTCATTGAGGCTAGCAGTTATGGGACGAATTTGGAGCCGAGTTCCATATTTGGAATTCTGACTGTGAGTATCATAGCAACGAGAGAGCCGATCCGGAGCCAGGCTGTTGAAGGTAACGCCCCTTTCCGCCCACACTGCTGGTTTAGCTATGAGCAGGGACTTAGCAATGCTTTCAATCAAACTTGTTGCTAACGCTAGCTGGAGCGACCACTGGAAAAGAACACACCTGATTTGTCTGTTATTAATGTTCATATCTTGATTTATGGACAAAATATCGAAATAAAAACATCAGGATCATGTAGACCGCGTTAATACAAACATTTTAAGACCAAAATGATGAGTCTGACAGCAGCAGTTACAGAGAGAGGGCGACAATTTTTCAATACAAAGTGAAGTGGAGCCAGAGTCGATGGAGGCGGAAGCACGCCCATGCTCACTTCCTATTTGAAATGCGGCGACTAGCAGGTTTGCTGTGTCCATGTATATATACAGTCTATGCTTGTGACCCTGGTTTTTGACTTTTGGCAAAAGTAGTAGTGGAGCTTTCAAATACTCAAAACTGTTTTATAACTTCACCGAACATAGCTTCCAAACCCATCCAAATAAGATCAAACTATTTATTTCCTGTCCAAAATCTAATGGAGCCTATTGTGCAATCATCCATCCTCTCCCCCTGAGCTGCACAGACCCAGGTGCTTCAGGCTTACTCACCCACTCCATCTCTGGTGACTCAAGTTGTCCCAGTGTGTCCGGCCTCTCCTCTGTCTCTCCGGATAGGGCTAAGGGAGTGCCGTTTAGTTCCCCCTTGTTTAAAGATAAGATAAGGCTAAACAGTGTAATAGCTCCACAGGGAAATAGATAGTCGGGATAATAAAGATCCACTGGTCCTTTCAGACCAGGTGTAACGGATAAAGTAGGTTTTAAGTAAACACAGAAAAACAATTTGCTTTGTATTGTACACATGGAACTGTGAAGCCCATTGAAAGTATTATATAGACCTGCCATTTTGCCAGCAAAATGAAATAAATGGGATACTAGCATAATTGCACTATTGTGGACCATACAATAATACTACCACAATAAATCAAGTTGAGTATGGAGTTATTATTTAATATTCCATTATTCTAATTTCAGTTCCCTAATTTTTTTGTCTTTTGTTCGTTGGAATTTTGCTCTGAAGAAATATGTAAAAGGAGAAAAATAATTTAAGCGAGATGATGAAATTTCCGAGTGTGTGTGAGGGGGTGGGATAAGTGTTTTTTTCTTTCTACTTTATCCATCTCAAACTTCTCTCTCTTTTTGTTCTCTCTGCTCATGAATGTTTAATGGCCGCCAAGGTTCATTCTGCAATGTCAAACTTCTTCCCAACAGCCTTTGTGCAGAAACTCTCAGGGACACAAGTAAAAACTCTCCCCACCACCAAATGCCACGGGGCAGAGGAGCAGAGATGACCCACCAGCCGCAGATTACACCCTTGAAAAGGTTATGTGAATCACTTGTTTTATGTGCCTTTGGAGTGAATAAGACCGATTGGCAGTCAGTGTGTCCGGCCACAGTTCAAAAGCATATTGAAAGTACAGGGGCAGACCTAATTGTAATTCTTAAGTTCTTTCTTTTGTTTTGTGGGAATGAAGTTATAGGTTGTTTCAATATTGCATCGTCCAAAACTAAAATAAGATGTAGTTTGGCAACCTCTATGACACGCTCTACCTTCTTGATTGTGTAGAAAATCATGTATATTCATCTATGTAAGACTAAGCAACATCCTACATCCTAAGATCTGTGCTGCAGTCGCCCACGGCTACAGACAGGTGGTCCCAGCAACACGGAAACACAGGCTAGTATATCTGGTACCCACAGTAAATCTTAACCTTTCCTCTCTAAGCTGCAAATGCCCACTGTCTCACAGGTGTCAGTGGCTCAAGTTCTGTGTCCAAATCTTGCTCCAACAACTTCGCCTATTTTGTCCATGTATGAATGTGGTGTGTGGGTGATTGGTGCTGGTTGGAGAGACCGATGGCGCAGATGAACTCGCTCTTGTCAGTCTATACCAGGCAGCTGTGGCTATAACAGTATATCTTACTACCATGTATGGGATGAATTAATAACTATAGTTGGGCTTTGTTCAAGCCTGTAAAGCACAAAACAAGTGTAAGGCATTATAGATTTATTTACCATTATACGTCCTGTTTAACCCTTTAGACTAAGGTAAATATCTCAACAGACAACAAACCCAGAGAAAACTCTTTGACATGCCTATAGACGGTTGTTACATGTAAACATTTTCCCCATGCAGTAATCCTCCACCATATTCCCCTTAAATTCAAACACAGAGTCACACCTGAAGGCTTTAGTGCATTACAAAGCTATTTCCATTTTGGCATCAAGATAATTTGTTCCCAGTTTGTTCCATAAAAGATGATTGTTCCACGCCGGCTCTGGCCTTTGAAAGGGCAAGTTATTAGCAAGAGGTGGTATTATTTTGCATTTATTTGATCTTAGTCTCATTGAATTTGGTTATAATCGGAAAATGCTGACCTCATCTCAATTATCGGCAAAATCTTATTCACCCCTTTTCCAAATGTACAATTCCTGCGTTTGACATTGCAGATATTTCTAGTTATGTGGCCCTAAAAATAATATAGGAGAAACTTGTGCTGTGTTTCTTTTCTATTCAGCCACACTGTAGAAGTTTAAGGTAAACTACCAGGAATAATAAACTTGCACAGTTACTTGGAAGATTTTTCCTGTCATAGCTATCCACAATACTTTGCCTAGAGTGGGTAACTGGGGTTATGTGTCTGTATGGGTTTTTGATTATTTGAAAAGTCTTTGAAAAGGTTTGAAAAACTTACTGTACCACTGCTGCTGAATTGTTATTTTTGGGTTATTTTTTGCATAGCACAATAGCACAATACTTAATATTAATTAGTGGTGATATTATTTAAGACAAATACATTACTTGCTCAAGAATAGTGTCTTGGACTCTTCACTTTTTAATCAAGTTAAGATGTTAATAGTGTAGTAACCTGACTCTTTTTACCTACAGTAGAAAGAACCAGATTTTACAGTGCAGTTGACTCCCTCATCCATCATGACCTCACGAGAGCGAGTTATAAAATGCGTGTTTCCCCACCTTAACCATCTCTGCTTTGCCACAAACGGGAAATCTTCTCTCTCGAAGCCAGGCCAAGTGGAAAGTGCAGCCGCAGTGTAGCCTATCTGCCCTGCTGGATAAACACTTAGCATTGAGCACATTAACCTCAGCTCCATTTTTAAATATTTTATTCATTTCTGCATAATATAAAAGGTTAAAGTCCAGGTTTCCTACAAAGAGGTTACTTGGAAGAAATGCTAAGTCTCTGTTGATATGTGCCCCTGTGAGTTTCCCAACATACAAGTGGATATAAATTCTGCAACAAATGGGATGGCATGCTGCATATTTTAGCTGCACTCTGGGAATATAGACAGAATGGCTGTGTTGATCTCAGTCTTCATCTGCTCTAATGTTCTGGTAGAAAATAGCTCAGAATATCCCCGGCTAATGATAAATTAAACTGCTAATAGCTTGAGTAAAGAGATTTCTCTGTGCAGAGCTGGCCATTAAACTAGCATTGTGAAGTAGTTGGAGGAAAGTTATATTCATTGATCTTTAGAACGTCTGAAAGGTTTATAATGTTACTAAATCAATCAAACTTGAATAATCAATAGAAATTATGAAGATACTTTCTAATAATGGGGTAAATTCTCTCATCACTTTTTGTCGACCAAGGCCTTATTATTTGCTGTAGGAATCTTTTTTAAATTCTCATTTATACTTATTTTGCATTGCCAACTGCGGTCCAAATGGGTCCAGATTTGTACACATTGCACATACCATTCCTGGATCTACACAAAGTCAGTAATTGTGTCTTTGGCTGCGTTTCCTTTACCTTTCTGAAAGAATTTTTGCAACTCATTTAAACTTCTGCACAGCTCTTTATGCTGTACCATATTTGCACGTTCCATCATCATAATAATGCAATAATGCCCTGGTTTATACAAGGTTACAGGTCTGTGTGCAAAAATAAGATGAGCACAAGCATTAGTTCAGATTTAGCCTCTTTAAACTCAACTGAACTGAGTGGGCAGGTGATAGAGGCTGTTTAACTCACACAGTTAAAACTAGTTTGGTTTTTCACAGCCACATCACTGGTGTCATAATGTCACTTACACATTCCCACTTAAACTGCAGACAAGCCACATGCTCCACTAAGCGATAGAAAGATACGATTTTAGGCTCAACAAGTGTATTCATTACTTTAGCAAAGAAATGTTCATAAAGGTATTAATTTAAAGGCGCTTAAACTGATTTGACTGTCTTAAAAACACAAAAAACAGAACTAGAACTCATTTTAAACTGTTTGTAGTGGTCCAAAGTTATTCCTCACTTACCTTATGCATTCAGAGCATCCTAATTATTCACCACAATGAGTTTAGGAGTGCTTCTCACAACATCCAGAGACGAGAATGGTGTTTGCCATCACAATAAAGCTAACAATAACTGGTATGCTAATGCCCACTTCCTGATTATTGGACAATAAAACACCTTTATAATTAGATCCAGACAGTACACAGTGGACATATTTTGACCTTAAGCGCTACTTATACTGTATATCTGTAGTAGGGCAACAAAAATTTTGCTCAAATACATGGGGAAAAATTGGGTACAGGGCCTTTAAGTGTGTGGTAAGTAACGGAGCCATATATGAGAGCTATTTTAAGATAGCGAAAGTTCTTTGGCAAAAGACAAAAGTAGTTTGCATGTATAGGAGTTGGACTCACGCCTGCTTTACATGTATATGCTCTCTTGGCAATAAAACATAGACTTTAATTTTAAATGACATTTCAGAAATAGTATTCCCAGTGTGTTTGGTGCCATATACGAGATAAGAAATGTACATATTGCACGCAAATCTTCATATTCTGAACAGTTTCACTAAACTGAATCAGCATGAGGAAGCACGCTTTAGCTCTTATTTTTCCATTTGAAATAGTCTCCCTCTGTTGCTCCATCAGATAGACTGCAATACAAGCTGTTAGTACAAAATGGGTGCACGAACTCGGGGCCGACAACAATTTAAAGACAGGCACAAAGCCACATGGAAGGCCAAGGTATGGAAGTGTCCCAGAATGCACTGCTGTCACTTTGCAGCAAGAAAAATCAATAAGTCTTCTCGCCTTTGGTCCGATTCTGTGCCAGAAGCCTGGCTTTAGTTTCACTCCAGTCAGTTCTCCGCGCTAAACATCGGTGCATTTGTGTAATACATCGCCATAGTAACTTCAGCAGTCTGTGTGAGGTAGTCTCTAAAAAACAAAGTGTATAGGAATAAGTGAGAAAAAGAGTTGGGTCTTGATATATGCTAATTATAGTCATACTGCGTACTCCATCTCGCCTTTGCATCCGGTCTATCACTGAATTTCCTCTGCAAAGCATGCTACAGGAGTCATAGAAATAATTCTTTTCCTTGGAATTGTATTGTTGAAATATACCATATAACTCACAGGTAGTCCTTAATGTCCCCACAATGATCTTTCCTGTTTCCTGTTTGGTAAAAAGCTTTTTAAATGCATTTAATGTGCTTTGTGAAAAGTTTAAGGCATCAATCATAGGTTTATAAGTAAGTTTCATAGAAACCTGTTTCTGCCTGCATTATTGTTCAAATAGCTGCTTTAAGGTGCAGTGTTTTGAAGTAGTATTTTTAAGATGTATATAAAACAACAAAACAAACAAAAAAAAATTAAATACAATCCAATTATTAGTTTGTGTGTTCTTATTATTATTAGATGCAAATTATTGAGCAATGAACAAGGACTGCTCCCATTGGCTGGTTGGTACAGTTAGCTTGTTAACAGTTAACAGTGAAGGAACAGGAACAGGAAGCGGTGCAGTGGGTTTCAATAGTGATTTATTTCTTTAACATAACACAGAATAGAAATGTTGCAATCTTCTAACATGTAGGCGGGCAAATTTGTTTTTATGAGGGAGTGAGAATCAAATACAGCTTTTAATAGAAACCGGTTCAACCAAATGTTATCCAAACATTTACTGGAATAGAACATATTGTTATGTTATTTTATGTTAATCCTTAATTTCCACTTTCTGACCCATACACACTCACACGACATCATACATGCACACTATACAACCACATCACATTAGTATAAAAACTGTCTTATAAAACACATTGCTACCACTTTCTGCATTTAATAATAATGCCTTGCCTAAGGCCACAACGGCAGCTTTTGCCACCGGCACCCCATTGTGACACCTGGTGTTCCCAGAGGTCTCCCATTCACATACTAACAAGGCCCAGCCCTGCTTAGCTTCTGGGGTCTGACGAAATCAGGCTTTGACAAGGAGGTTTGACAATTATTGCATCAGTCCATGAAGATTACATATCAGGAGTACATATCGGGATTAGCCTAGTCGTTCTGTACATAGCATAATGCACACAATTCCACAAATATACAAGTATACACATTACCACAGTTGCAAGCCATAAAACAAAGTTGGTACTACACAGTTTATTACTGTGACACTGTGCATATTAACAATAACTCTTATTTTGAAAAAACAAACGAAAAACTCTTAATGACTTCATTATTTGATGTTCAGCGTGACCTTTGAAGCATCCTTTGTCTTGTCAGAAAACAGAGCACAGTCTGACTAAGTGACATCCTTGGATGAATAAAGTGCTTTCTCATAAAATTCATAACTCTATCTCCTTCTGAAGCTCATCCAAAACCAAAGACAAACTTTTTGCATTAGTCACAAGTATGTCTCAAGTGAGCAGACATTTGTCCCATAAGCGTTTGATAAAAGGCCCTGAATGGCACTGTCTTGGCTGATATCTTATGCGTGAGTGGTTGTGCTGAATTGACTGGGCCCGCGGGGAGAGATGCTCCCTGGGTCGCTAACACTTTGATCAGCTGCTGCTCCCGCTGTGATATCCACCTAACCTCACCTCTCTGCCCTCAGCCCACGTGCTGCACAGACATTAGCATATGGTACTTCATAAGTGCGGTCTGAAGTGATCTTTAAAGCTATGGGGTTGTGCATTGGTTGTCCAGGCTAGGGTGTGTTATTGAGAAATACAACAGCAATAATAAGTACATTTGGTTCATTGCAAAGACTTGGAAGTTGTTTATTTTGGAAAAAAAGTAACTTGTTTCTGAAGTTGCTATACTCACTTGAATATTCTGACACTTTATGTATGTATTGTGGCATTCTGGTGTAAGGAAACACACCGAATTTCTTTTGGTTGTTTATTTTATGAACACAAGGGCTACTGTAGGACCCACGCATAAACAAAAGCAAAACAACAACAGTCTCCACTCAATAGAGCCAGTCTCCAAAACTGACCAGTAATAGAACCTTCACATCAACTTGTCGACATAGAAACATAGTGTCACATATACAAGCAATTGCATTAACAACAACACATAAACAGTTACAAGAACAACAAAAGGCTAAACACAAAATATCAGATCACTATAGACATATATTTAAAGGTTCACTGTGCAACCTTTCTTGTGAGCGGTCTACCGTGTGTTTGTCTCCATGGAGATCCTATTGGTTTGTTTGCAATGTTCCACTGTATGGCAATAAATGTATGTACATTGCCATTTACAGGGGTTTTACCTGCAAAAAGATCCTTGAAAAACTTTCATTCTTACAGTGAGCGGGCTTGCCTCTCCACAGATGTGACCTATAGCTGTTGCTTATCTCCATGGCAGTAGATAACTTTGATGCCAAAGTGTGGAACATTCTAAGAAAAGCAATAACGTCTCTACGGAGGCAAGTAAGACGCTCCACCACTTAGTTTGGGTTCCTTACTGTTTATTTTTGTCCTCCACAGTACCAGCAACTATGGATCAGAGAGTTTGTGCCTGGGACAATAATCTCTGTCATAGGGTTTGCGCACACCGACAGGCAACCATTTACCCTCACATTCACAAGAGACTATTTAGCCTCACTATTATTTCATTTCAACTTGTAAGTGTCTTTGGCTGATGGGAGGCAGCCCCAGTTCCTCGAGAGATTCACAGCAGTGTTGTTGAATTCACCTTAAACGAAATATTTGTCCATGGTTGTCGGTGCTCTTAATACTGTGGTGGCTTACTGTCACTGGGGCACTGTTGCACTGTAACATAACACAGAAGAGCTTAGTGGATAATAAAAACCTCCTACTATTTGACAGACTTTTGTTGCTTTCCATAAAAAAAACAAAAACAAAACTCTGCTAACTTAAGCTGTAAAATAAATGCGAAAGGTTATCCAGTACATGCTCTTTAAAACACCAAATAACTGAAGGGGATGTGCGGGCTGGCAGAACAAGGGCTCTTCAGACACACACAAATGAATTTATCCATGGTGATGTTATGTTTAAACACATGTTAGAGTGAATCCTAGCATAAAATCTCCTTCTGTATGCGGCGCCTTTAGCAATGTCAACTTTCATAGCTCTTATTTTGAATGGTGTGAGGTCAGCACCAGTGACCAAGCCATAAATTACTATTCTGTGGGCGTGTGTCCATGTCAGGTTTGGTGAGCGGGTTCCTTATAAGTTTTGAGACTGTGGGTGTAACATGCACTTTATAGCTACACATTTTTCACATCACTTGGCTAATGAAATCCTTTGCTAAATGTCAATGGCCTCCAGTGTCGGACATGAGTGTACATCTGATGGACATTGACCTAATAGTATTTTCACGTGTGCGTGGAAAAAAAAGTGCTCGACAACGATACGATGGCTTTCTCTGGATTTCATCAGCTCCCCGTCTGTTATGTGCGCACAAGATATATTATTTTTAACAGTGTTTCTCATCTCCTCTGCACAGCTGGATTAATTTGACATGCCCCGATGCTGTTTGCAAGTCAATATCCCAAGTGTGAATATTCAGAGATCAAATTGGGACATATTCCGGGCTTTAATCAAACGCCTTAGTGAAATGATGACACTACCCCTGCTGCGGGAGACTGAGGAGACCCTAGAAAGTATTCATCAGTAACACATGGCCCGCTGCTTTTGCACTTGAGGACATTGCTGAATCATGCAATTATGATTTTGGATGGAGGGAAAAAGTCGATAAGTGGGCCGTGCATGTGCCTGGCGACAGGACCTGTGCGATGGCTAAGGTCACACCTGTAATCATGTGGGAGCAGCACAGTCCATTGACACACTGATGAGACTGGGCAGCAGCAGATCCAGGCCCTGATTGCTCCTTATTGGACGATGAAGTCTGAGCGCTGCCATCTCACGCAGATGGAAAGATGCACCGGCGGGCACATGTTTGCTCAGGTCAAAAGTGTGGAGCGACGAAAAGGACAGAATTTACACAAGGAACAAACACAAGCTAAGCAGTGATTTTCAAGTGAGACCAAATCTGAATAATAAAATAAAACAATTTTCATGGAGGTTCAAGTGTTGGGTCAGACTGGAAAAATCGTTGCAAGACTAGTCATGATGTCTTGGTTGCCGATGGTGTAGTGGTTTAAAGTGTGCACATACAGTGCATAGGGTTGTTACACTTGGCCACTACCACCCACAGCCATTTGCCAAATGTCTCTTCTCTCTCTCTCTCTCTCTCTCTCTCTCTCTCTCTCTCTCTCTCTCTCTCCATTTCACTCTAAAACTGTCCAATGAGGACTAGTGATGATGGCCAAGGCACAACTTTCATTATATTAGTCACAAAATGCTTATATAAGGGGTTGGAGTACACCATAACAATTCTGCCAGTGAAGCATTAAAGCATTCTTGGTCTACCAACATGCCATAAAATAAAATAATTACATTTGTGGATGCTGAAGAACATCGACTTTCTTAATATGACATTCCTAATACCTTCTGCCAAAAAGGGTTTTCAGTGCTTTGGTTTGTAATTTAAAAATTAATGGCGAGATGGATTTTGATAAGTTTTGTGAAAGATGGATTTCTTAAGAAAAATGTATTTCAGTTTTGAAAAGACAACCTCAGCTTCTGTGGGATAGTATTAGATGATAAAATTTTCCACGGAATGGTCAGTTTTTCCCAGGACAAAAATAAACTACAAAGAAAGTGAATCACCCAGCCCTAAACCATACAGTTTGGAGTCCCATACTGCATCTTTTATGGAGGCTTTTGGAGTCGTAAACCTTGACCTTATTAATGGTTCATACTGATACATATTCACAAGGTACAAATTACTGCCTATAAAACCTGGAGCATTTGCCCTTCAAAAACTCACAAAAATGTCAGAAATTCAGCCACATTTAGACCCTTTCCATCAGCCACTAGAATCTGAGGCAGACCTTGTTGAAATGGTTTTTGTATTTGAGTTTTTGATAGTATTCTGCCAGGTAATAACCTTGTGAATTTTGCTATCATAACTGTAAGAAAAATACGATATCAGAAAGACATTTCTATTTCTAGTGACTATTTGAAAGTTATGCCAGTTCTGACCAATATGTCTGCTCTTAAAAAAGAAAATAACAAAATAAATAAACAAAAACTAAATTCTTCAAATACAACATTTACACAATGAAAAACAATCAAATCTGCTTTTGCATTATATTTGATATTCAAAGAAAAATCTAAGTAATTTACATACTCCTAAAAGTCTTTATCTGTTTGACAACTATTAGCCACACTCAAATGCACACAAGAACACTGTGTTTTTAAAATGATGCCTTTTGTTTCCAGCGCTTCAGGCAATCCCTGAAAACGCACATTGAAGTTTTAGTGTTGAAAGTTAAGAATGAGTGCTTTGTTTAGATGCCACCAGCTAAAAGTAGAGACAGTCAGAGGAATGTGAGAAAAATGAAAAATACACTTCCAGACATCAAAAAACAGCAAATCACATGTAGCTGTCATAATATTTGTATTTTTAACCACTCAAACTAAAAATAGCTGACACATGAATATTTGGAAAGGTTTGTTAATGATTCAAACCCGTCTTTCGTAATTATTTATATACTTGATCAAGCTGACCTAAATACAGTTGCACTTCCGAGGCTAAAAGATCTGTAACTGCAATATGTTAAATTTCCAGCATTATGTCAGTGTCATTTACATGCATACTATAAGGCCTTTATCTGCCTAAAACATGAGAACATTATTCATATATTCTGGCATGAAACATGGCCCCCCACCTCCTACAGAGCATTTAAAACTCAGGATTAGCTAAGGGGGTCGACAAACACGCACGCACGCTCTGTAATCTGGCCTGTAGCTGAGTCACGCCGTATCCGTTTGTAGGCTTAGCTGCAGACTTTAACTCGTGGGTGCTTCACTTATTAGATGGCACGCAGGTTTTCTATGCTGCTTTTGTCCACTTCAGTCCAATTATTCCTAACAAGTGCTCGCTTCAAGGTTATCATTATGCCAAAGTGTCCCGCCCACTCACTGTCTTTTCAAGAGGCACCACAGTTGGCGTCTGAGCGGCAGCATTGGCTTGTTTCCTACTCGAGTTGCTAAGTCCTGCCTTCTCTTCACATGCTGTGTTTTGCACGTCTCATATTGTGGCTAACAATCGAAGCTGTCACTTACTGATGTGTGACAGTGTTACTCACAGAGACAGCCCCGCCTCCAAGGAGTTCTGTTTGTGTTTACATTGTAATGCAAGTAAATAATGCTGCTTAAGTTCACATTAATATTTCACTGTTTAATTTATTATTTTTCTTAGATTTAGACTATTGAACCACAAGGGAAATTACTTGAACACAGTAGCTCACACACTACAGTATAATAACAAAAAAAATGGTAATGCAATTCAAAATAATAAAAGAATTGTTAAAAAAGTAAAAGACATGTCAGATAAGGTACAAATATAAAAAAAAAATATGAATATGTAGACCAATATGACAGTAAATACAATATATATAATTAATAATTTGAAAGTGGTGGTGCAATCAGTCATCCTGGAGCTGTTACTGTTTACTGTGTTTCGGATGATTTGTTGGCTGCTTTGGTATTATTTGGATTTCCAGTGAAAGAAAGTATTTTATGAAGCCCATGCTTTACAGATCAATAGCTCCAACTGGATTTTGATGGTGGAAAATCCTTTCGCGGATAGAACTTGAATAGGAATGACACAAGGCCAGTAGACTTTTGTTTTTATCAAGAGCACAATGGCAGAGTGGTTAGCCCCCAAGTCTCTCACCAGAAAATGTGTGGTTTTGATTGTGATCTGTGAGCAGGCTGCATGTCTACTTTGTTGTTGTTTTTCTAGTAATGTTCCTTCCTCACATCTTAAGGCCCATATTTGCTGTGCTAAACACCAATCCCTTGATACACAATATTATGTGGAAAATAATGGCTGAATATTTTGTTCTCATTTGTCTCCCATATCACAACAGATCATGAGATAGTAGGCATGAGGCATTTGATGTAGAAAGTCCCAGCTTTTTCTGTGAAATGATTTGCAATTTGACCATGCTTGCGAACACGCTAGCTTTAGACACATTAAAATTGGGCTCGCTGGTTGAAGGTAGAATCTGTTCTCTTTCCCCCGGAGCGTCGGTGAGAACAAGCTGCCAAAGCCATCCGCTGCTTGGCTTCAGTACTGCTGCTAATACTGCAGATACACACAGTACCATCACCACATCTCTGGCTTTTCCCACAATGTAAATGAGCGCTATTACAAGCAACGAGAAGGCATTTGGCTGCATTATTCTAATTAGTACGTCAGATGTGTTCCATAACGGTTTTTAAAAACTGCAAGAGATTTGTTTTTGCATATAAATTACCGGGTTTATTATCAAGTCGGTAGCAGCCACTATTGTTTACATTGTCTCCTGGGTTGGAACAGGGCGCAAAGTCATTAATTCAGAACTTGAGTGTGTTTGTCTTAGGCACCAAAATAGGCACCGTAAGAGAGGGGCTTATCATGTTAGGAGAATAATAGCAGATCATTAAAGTTTATTAGCTGCCGTGCATGTGGAGTGTGCACATGGCTCAGGCCTAAGAAGCAGTTCCATTGGAGAGGGAGAGCATGTGTGGAGCAGAGCGCTGGCATGGTGGGGTCCAGCTTCCTCCATGAGTGCGATGCAGGAGAGATGTGGCATGTTCTCCAAAGCACAGTGGTGGTGATTTCAAAGAGGATTTAGCTTGTTTAATCCCACTCAAAATAAACCATCTATAAACAGTAGTGTTAGCCCCCTGTAACACCCTCATTGTATTGTTTTAATTAGCTTTTATTTATTGCACAGATGCTGTATCACCTTGCCTACTCACATAACAAGTTTACAAGAAAACTAAGAAAGAGCTGGATTCGTTTACTTTTCGCAGTGTCCTTAATCAAAGTAGTTTAGAACACTGATAAAGGGTATTATACAAAATGGACTTCTACCATGTTATAACGTTGTTCCCTCATCAAAAACATGCCTGAAGTGCTTTTATATGCATGTCATCTATGCATGCTTGACCAATCTAGCGATCTCTCCCGGGCCCTACTTGAACCCTCCTTACAGTTAGCAATGCGATTCTGCTCAGCCCACAAACCTACCTAAGTCATGTTCCCTCACACCCATTTAAGCATGATACAAAATAATACCCTACAACTTCACAAACCTGATGCGATGTGCAGTAGTTTCATTAGCGAAAGAGCATCAGAAATGAAACTGAAACAAATTAAACATCTTATTTAGTTGTTTTTGGCAAATATAGCATTTTAAAAACAATTAAGGGTAACCTGGTGATCTAAATCTGTTATGTGTTAATAATTAATACCCCATAGAAGTGTGATACCCCCTCTTTAAGATCCTCTTTAAGATTAGGATCCTTATTAGTGGATAGACATATATACGTATACGTATATATGTATTTGAATGGGAATCAATTAACCTATTCAGCTTCCAGTACATTTTGAAAATATTAGGGAGGTAAAATGATCCGTCATAAGGCTAAATGTGGACTGATTTCATTTTCCTAGTTTCCAAGTCTTTATTTGAATGGACAATGTATGGAGACTAGGAGGCTAACCTCAAAGAGCCAGAGATGCCCGGATGCTAAGAAACTACAAATCCTTGTGAGATTGAAGTCTATAAAACTGGTGCAGCCCAAGTCAGTATCCATCAGACTTAGTCAAAGGAATGAACATTGGTTGAGTGGTGTCTGCTAAGGCACTGTGAGAGCAAAAGCAGACACACAGCTGTAGTTCAGGTTTGCTCAGGGAGTGATAGAAACAGAAAGTGGTCAGAATTGTGCCTCACAGTTGGGGCTGTATTTTAGATTATCCGGTAACACTGTTATTGGAGCTATAATGTTAGGGGGATCTGTGCCACTTTATAATAACTAAACTCATTTATGCCTTTATGACTTCATTCACAGTCAACAAATAGTTGATCTGATCTTTCATGAATGAAGTCTTTCTTCATGACTTTTTAATGGTCCTGCTAACATTAGGGCTCCAATAAAAATCTGTCTGACAAAATAAAATACCTTGATGGTGTTTTTGCTCCCTCATAGAACCAAACATTTCAGACTAAAACAGTGAACTATACAGTACACAAAAGGTACACTCTAAAGGATTGCTGTATTTTTCACAGTACTTTATTGTAATATGAACAGTATCATCCTGTAAGTTGCATTTACAGTAGGTTATGGAACTGGCAAAGGATTCTTGGTACAGTAAACTACTAGTATTACAATAAGATATGGTGTACAGTGTACTGATGGTACTGTAAAAATTAAAGTAAGGCAACTGTAAAAAAAAAAAAATACAGTAATGCTGTTGTAAATATTACAGTACAATAGTACACTATTGTAAAAATGACAGTAATACTAATGTAAAATATACAGTAATCTTACTGTAAATATTACAGTAGAAATAGGCTACTGTAAAAAAAATAAAAAAATAACCAGTCACAGCAGAGCTTCACTTAACAGTGGATGGACGACAGAAGGAGAGGCATCACTGGTCTTCATGGGAGAAAATGAGTAAGTATGTTTACATTTTTATTACTATTTACAATATATGACCAGAAACAGAACAGTTATTAGTTCAGCAAAGCTAAATAGTGAAAGATATTGTTCAACTATGTCAAAATGTTGATAATAATCTCATTTAGTCCTGGTCCTATAGCCTATGTTAACCTGACAATAATGTGTCGGCCTAACTGTACAAATGACACCTTCAAACATCTGGATTTGGACTGAGTTCTAGCAGGTTCTGTTATTAGGAGAGAAACAGTCATAATTTATTGACAAATAAAGCAAACTAAATGTAAAAAGAGTTATTTTATCAGTCATTTTCAAACTGGCCTCACTGAAACAGTCAGCACTACTGTAAGTCTGTGTTACAGTAGTGAGTTGCACAGTTGGAAGTCTTGGTAAAGAGGTTAACCTGCTGCTGTATTTAAATGAGAAATACAGTTAATAGTTCAGTCTCATATATTAGGACATGTGTAAAGTCAATGTCTGTACTTTGTAAATTATATTCATTCATATTTTGTCTTGATGGCTCTGCTGTGGAAGTGATGCTTGGTCGGTGGCACTCCTTTGAGTTGGACTGTTAGCCTGGTGAGTGGAGTATCTGTAAACTGTATTTTTTTAATGTGAACTTTTTGTGTATTTCTGACTTCTGCTTGACCTGAGAAATTTTAAATGATTAAATCTTACTTTCTGTTGTCAAATTTTCAGAGCAACTCCAGAGGGAAGTGTCATTTCTGAATCAGCCTAAACCTGAGGTTCAGAAGACTCTCCAGAACAAACTGTGGACTGATCAATGGTATACTTTGGTCTTTGTTGTAAAAGGGAATGTTACGACCCAACTTGTCTAGGGTCAGGGAGGTAATAAAAACCAAGATGGAAAAATGGTGAAATAAAGAAGTAATTTAATGTACAGGGTTGTAAAAGGCAAAGTGACAAAGGTGGACTAAAATATTTACGTAAATGTATAAAACAAAAGAACCTAAACTAAGAAACCAAAAATAACAAGTCTAACAAATAACAAGTTTTGTGTCTAGGAAAACTGGTCACATATCGGCCTATTAAAAACAAGTGACAAAAATAAGGGACACATAACACAATAACAAACACGAGTCACATAGCCTACAAACAGAATCGAATGACAAAATAAAAAGAGACAAAGCCCAAAAACAAAACTAAACTAGTATCACACACACAAGGTAAGACACAGGGAGAAACAAGTGACTCATGAACTAAATGAGACACACACAGAATGGCACACTGACCACAGGCCAGCAGCCCCAAACAGGTGAGCTGAAGCTCCTTAAGTAGGGGAGGCGGCTGCAGGTGAGCCACAGGATTGGCCAGGTGGGAAAACAGTCCTCCAATCAGCAGCGAGGGCTCACACAGCCAGGATTTCATGGGGGAAAGGGGACAGATTCAGTCACACACACACACACACACACACACACACACAACATAACAGGCAGATACTAACAAATGAAAAGAGCTTAAGCCCTAGAGCCAACAGGGAACTATTTTTTTTTTTTTTTAAATATGCCATAAGTGTTTGGTAATATTACTTTTTGTAAAATGTGTACTGCTTATGCACTCACTTTCTCTTGGAGCCAATATACTGATCATTTATACACCAGTAAAACTATCCAAGTTGAAAAAAGTCACCCTTTTTGTTCATAATGTAATGGTTGATTAGTAGTGAGTGAGATTAAAAGGTTCATGAACAAGCCTGATGTTTTAAAAGCAGATAATCTAAGAGTCATGTTTTGCCCCACTGCACAAGAGTCGCCCTAAAGTCAATGTATAAATAATGTTTTTATAATCTTTGGACCACATTTGAGATGGATCAGAGTTTAATTGTATTGTATTACCTGAGTTTGACCTCCTGTACTCAATAAAGTGAAAAAAAACAAAAAAACATGCCAACTTTCTAGTGTTTTAACTAAAATTAAAAAAAAAACAAAAAAACTTAAACTATAGCAAAATACTGTAAAATAAATTGCAATTTTGCTGTGTTTTTACAGTAGTGATACTGAAAAATATTACAGTATCACTACTGTAATATTTTACAGTAGTACTGTATTACGGTAGTGATACTGTATGTTCAAAGTACAGTTCTACTGTTTAGTCCATCTACAGTATCACTGTCGCATCACTAGACTTCAGTAAGTTACTGCACAAATGGATTACAGTAGTTATACTGTTCAATGTACAGTATCATTCAATGTACTGTAAACTAACTTTACAGTAAAATATTACTGTAAAATCCATCTACTGTATCACTACATTATCATTACTCTACAATAACTTACTGGCATCCAGCTGGCAGGAAGTTACTGTGATATCTAAGGCAAACTTTTTACAGTGTATATATGTAGTGCTTAAAAGGATGGGACTAACCAACAGATTTGAGGCTGGCTTGTTTCACTGCTGAAGACAGTCCTCTTTTGATCTGAGGCATAATCTGTCTCTGCAGCTCTGGGAGCTATTTACAGAGCAGATTTATTTCACTGATTCGCTGTGTACAATGAAGCATCTGCTGCTGCCAGCTCAGGTAGAGGGGCTGTTTTAGATGCCACTGCGCTCTCAATATATGCTACACCTTCTCTCCCACACAAAGAATGGAAAAGTCTATTAATAGTTGAGTGAATGTCCTTTGTATGCTGGTGGGAATGTGTAGTGTTCCTTTCAACCAGCTCAAGAGGGAGGAACCTGTCCATTTATGCACATAACCTCCCACCTGCTTGTCAAAAAGACCACAAGAGGGAACTTTACTCCATTGTCAGTTGACGCCAGTTGTGTTTTCATCTGCTCCTCTGCGACTACAAACAAAATAAAAACAGCTATGAGGGTGGAATTTTCCATTGGATAAGTGTGTTGCTTTTTATCTGCAGCTCCGAAGCGAATTACCGCAGCCCTGAACAGTGTCTGGCGGGCCTTGAGAGCTCCCCGGGCAGGAACAGTAGAGGTCAAGGTGTGAGTTTGAGATTCTGGCGATGTGCGCTCTCCCAAGGCTCACTGTTCACTTTGCGGTGTCCGGTCGCTCCGTCTTAGCCTCCTCCTTCTCTTCTGCTCATTTCCTCCCTCTATTTTATCCTCCTGTGCACATTTTGTCTTCTCGCTCTCCGTCTGTCACTCTAACTCCCATTTCTTTTTAACACCTCTTTCAACTTCTTTCTCCCTTCTTCTCCTTGGCTTCCTCCTGGCGCAGGTGTAAAAGCACATACAGTTACAAATGGATCCAAGAGTTGATTTAAAGTGCACTTCTTATCCTCGTCTCTATCCTTATTTAAAAGCCACAATCATAATCCCATAGGGGAAAAGAAACCCTGCCATTTTGTCTATATCATCAGTCCTTTTAGCAGAGCAACAGAATCAACAGGTGGGATGGCGGCAGTGCCAGGTAAATGGTATGCAAATGGATGGGTGTATAATCTTATTCTGAATTTACTATAGGCTAATCCAGGAATGAGAGCAAATGTGGCAAGTGTACAGTGGTTAGTTATGGTTAGTGAATAGTTGAAAAGTAAAGACTTTTACTGTATCATCGGTTGTAATATAATACGATCAGACCAAGCTAATCTTTAGTTATCTTCTTACGGGGTAAATACTCAAACCATTCACGACATTGTCTTACTGTGATCGTATTTGTGATTCATTATAAATGCTTGGATTGCCAGCAAAATAACTGACCAGTAATAATAAAAGTGTTTCATTTTATAGACTGTAGAATGTGTCTAATAGAGTCTACTTTCTGCAGTAAACCACACTGGTTATCCCAGTTAGTTTCTATATGACTTTTAACAGGAACAACATGGAGTAAATAACAATGGTAGGCTGTAGACATTTGTAAACAGTGAGCTATTAGGAGGTTTATCCCATGAAACTAAACTCTCACTCACTATCACTGCTCTGTAACATGTGTGAGTGTGTGTGGCAAAGGCACTAATTTGTTGGATCACTGGCAGCCTGTAGCCAGGAAGTCTCCAACAACTCTATTTTCCAGCTTTCATCTGCTGGGCTCCAGTGAAGGCAAGTGTTGAGAAAGGATTATCAGAAGCCAATATCAATCTGTGATGGCAACAGTAAAGAAAAACACATTGCTCTGCCACAGCACTGCTAACAGCATATTAGGCAGAAATCTAAATCTGCTATAATGATGCGTGTAATTGTTTCTTTTATAAGTATGTCGCACATTAAAGTGCCATTTCACTGCTTGTTACTGCATCCTAATGTTACTTGATTTTGAAATCCACACAGTAATCTGATTTGGCTACCCAGTAACAACTGAGAAATCCAGATTTTGCACTCACTCTGTAAGTTGTATAAAACACCTTTTGCATATCAGTAACAAAAAAAATCATCATAATAACTGTCAGCATAGTCTACCTATGTTGCTGCAAGCAGCAATAGTAGATATTCTGTATGTGGGTTCTGTCATGACTTTTAAGCCATTTTAAGCCTTGTATTGCTATCCTATTCACCCCCAGTAGACTGGCCTCTATACTTTTGATATACTTTTTTTTTAAATCATACTAAAATCATAGAAATCATTCTCAACCCTTCTGCCCTTTGTGCTAAAAAAGGTATGGTTGTATGCTGAGAATTTTAACATAGCCTATCATTGATTGTATGTATATTTGAACAATTAAATCCAGAGAATCACATTTGATATGCAAACAAAATAAGTTCTAGTTCTACTGTTGTATTGTGGTTAGTGGGGAATCATTAGTCTCCAAGTTTCTGGTAGGCCAAAGCCGGGCTCAGTGGAACGTGTTGCTAGATTAGCCTTAGTGGCTGAGTACGTGCCGTGGCTGTGCAGCCCACCGACTATGCGCAGTAGTGCTCTTCTCCCACATGTACCACACTCTGACCAATCAGAGGGAGAGCAGCTAGAGCGGAGCTGAGCGAGCCAAAGCTAGAGATTAAAAAAACTGTTTTTTAAAGTAACAGAAGGATTTTGATCTGAGAACAAGTTTATGATCTGAATCTCCACAAACCCTTTTTAAAAGCTGAACATTGCACTATATGGGGAAAATGCTTTCTGGACTGGTGGGGATTTTTTTCTAAGATAGCAATACCCTATCAAGATTTTATAATAGATCCACCATGGATATAACCTACATCTCAGCTACTACATTAGCATACAGTTAGCCTATATCTATTTCTTTCCTTCACATGGACGTAGTGAGTTAGAAGTTAGACGTATAGCCTTGTGCTCTATTGTGGTGTTAGATATGGTTATTCTGCTCAGTTGTGTAATTTGTGTTTGTATTTAAATTAGTTTGAAGCAACAAATAACAATATGCTAATCAAACTGTTCAAAAGCTATGCTAATTGAGTTAGCAAGCTGTCAGATCTCTTGAGTCAAAGCCACCTGTCAAGCACACTGTACATATAGTTCCTGTTTAAATTTGTTATAGAAGGACTAGCTGCATACAATTTTTATGACAGATGAAAAGAGCACAAACATGCTCATATTTGCATCATCTGTCTTGCACATGAAAATGGCACAATCCAATTATATAGTCAAGAGTATCCTACATTTTCCGCTCTCTAGCTGGTGTCTTTTAATTTGTGAGCCTGAATTGCTTCATATGACCCTGTAGGCCGTCTAACAGCTGTGAATTATATGAGCGCTGTGGCGGGAGGAGACCTTTGTATAAATATAATGTAATGCTTCTTAGATTGACGTGCTTCCTGGATTACGTGGAGACCAAGTATAAAGAAAGAACTGCATTCATACTGAAGGCTGCAGCAGGTGACTCATTGACGGCTCCTCCACTTTGTCTTATATTGGATTTACTATGCCAAGAACAATGGAATGTGTGTTCTATATGTCTTTTTGAATTTATAAGAGCTTTGCTTTGTAAAAAGAACAGGTCGACATTTTTGCTTGCATACTCTTTGCGTGCAGTAACATGAAAGCAATATCTTTATAATGCATCAGTGTTGTTTTATATTACTGGGTGAGCTATGTTATCTTGCGAGCTCACACTGGCTGGTTAATGTCACTCAAAAAGTTATACAGAGGTATGGTCCATCTGATAAGTATAACTTCACTGCACTCATCAAAATTGAAACAACTTATATTGTTGGACAACAGATGCATTTGTAGAACCGATGAACCCATAACTATCAGTAAGAGTTACAGTGGAAGCTTTTATTGAACAGAACATTTTAGTGGGAGTACCGTTTTCTCACAACTAATTATTCCTGTCAGATTGGTGCTGTTTGTTATGCTGTTCCACTTGAAAATACAGCACTTTCATTAGAAAACATAAATGAAAACAAGGGTGGGATATGAATTATAAAAGAGCAGCGCATGAGAACAACACCATCCCTGCATGAGAAATAGATGTTAGTTTTGCTTTTGGGGAGGACAGGAGGGTGCAGAGATTAAAGGTTTTTCTTTGTGCTGAATAAATAAAGCACATAGCTTGTTGTATGTAAAAAACAATTCCTAGGTGAAAACAAAGTTTGTTGTATTTATATCAGATATAAAATTACTTTTTGATTACAATAAAAAGCATTTTGTTTCAAGTGTCCCCTGCGTCTAAAGCTATATGTGTCTTTTCATGTGCAATGCCTTATAGCTCCCATACTGAGCCATCTGTTAAGAATATCTTTTATTTTAATTAGGCACCTCTCGCAGGCAGGAAGAGGATCGCCATAGGAAACGCTCTGAGAAATGAGGTGAATTTAATATGAGCAGAGAAACCCCCTGAGCCTTGTCAATGGGGCACTGATGAAGAGAACTGCATACAAGCCACTGCGTCCAAGCTTATGTTTGAGTGGAGGGCGCCCACATCCACTGATGAGGCCACAAATCTCCCCAGAAATTAGAGCCCCAATGTCAGGTAAGAAAGAGCCACAGACAATACACACTTTTCACAAGTGTCCAAGTCAGATTGTGATTATATGAAGCGGGCAAAGCTGAGAGGATAAAAATACTTGTCATCTAGGTAGCATGTGCAACGCGTCAGTGCTCTTGGCTCACAATGTCATCTGTACACTTATTTATATAGAAGCTATTTATAACATTACCTGAAGGGATGGGATACTGAAGTTTCCACTTATTACATAGTTCCACACTAAACTCCAGGCAAATGGGCAACTCTGACAAAAGTTGGTATATTGTGTATTTGTACAAAGCCCCGAGAAATGATTAGGGAGGAAAAATAAGGTACGATAGGAAAATTTGTCTTGACCGTTCCTTCAATGCCACTGGGGGACCTGTGGAGGAGCAGTGGGTGCCAGAGGTTGAGCTGGGCTTGGTCAGGACGAGTTTAGCCTGAGGGTTTGACCTACTGTGCATGTTTTAGGTGTAAGGCCAACCAACATGTTACTCAATAATCAAATCACATGAGACGCATTGCTATGGTGAGGTCAGAAAAGGGAAAACTGACGAGACAGACAGAGAGACTGTAAAACGATCATTTTTAAGTAGAGCAATACAATAGTCTGCAGAAGACTTATTGACCCTTTCAATTCATTTGCTACTGTTATGCCCTTGGGCAATCTACTGGGCAAATTAGAATAAAGTTAATGCAATAAAGTTAATGCTAATGCAAAGAAGCAGCCATATGTGAACATGACTCATAAGTGCTGACATCTTCTCTGAATCCATATTTGACCAAATCCTGGTCACACCTCATATGCTGTTTGTGCTTTATTTATTCCATTTGTAAAGGATTGCAGTCTGTTCGTATTTACATCCTACACATCTTGAAACTTTCAGAGATTTGTTCCTACTATTTCATCAAAGGCTTCCACAAGTTTATTCTCACTGCGCAAACTAGAATGAACAACCACTTGCTGTAGCCAGATTCTTAAAAACATTTATAAAAGACATGTTGGTTAAAGTACTGAAAATCCACAACTTCACAAAGCAATCCCCTCCGGCAAATCCCTGCTTTTGACTTTAAGAAGTTGGAATGCCAACAAGTTATTGATTACTGTAAAGATAGCAATGATTTTTAGACATATAATTTAAAAAATCCAAAGAGTCCTTTGGGTGGTTTACTTTTGAAAAGCTTACAGCGGGGGTATTATGCAAAACAGATTTTTTTTTTTTTTGCTTTCTACCATGTTATAATGTTGCTCCCGGATCAATAACATGACTGAAGAGGATTTAGATGTCATACATGCATGTTTGAGTAATTTTGTAATCTCTCCTAGGCCCCATTTGAACCATCCTTGTGATTAGCTGTAAGATTCTGTCCAATGCTCATAAGCCTACGCCACCCATGCATGATACAAAACACAGCAACTTGGCAAATCTGATGCGATGGGCAGTGGTTTCATTAGCGGGATCCACGCCGATTGGTTTGTGATAGTGCTCTGAATGGACAGAGACTTAGCACGGAGAGCAAAGGAAGAGGATACTCAAAAACGAAAATGAAACTTATAAAACATGTTAATACGTTTTTTTCAGAGTATATAGGATTTTCAAAACAATAAAAGGTAACACGGTGATCTAAATATGTCTTGTGTTAGCAGTTAATATCCCGTAAAAATTAAATACCCCCTCTTTAAACCATGAAGAGAACTAATAGGGTCTATTAATAATTTTGTATCATTTATATTTAATAGTAGCATAATGAAAATTATGCCTCTTTTGTCATGCATATAGGTGATTATATAGGCCCTTGACCAGTTCTCACTATATTACACCCTGTGGATAAGAGGAGGTGGAGCCCAGCCTTTTCAGCTGTGATTTCTTTCCCCACAAAACACTTCACTTTATAATGGACACTTCGCCTGCATCAGTCATGCCATGGCCTATACTTGATTCAGACAGTTTGAGAAATGGATAGAAATGACTATAGCCTTCTCTGTGAATAGTGTTTGTGGTTCTTTCACATTTTCCAAGAAGTCACCAGTATCCTAGGAAACAAACAGGAAATAATGTGTCTCTTCTTGGTTGTAGCACTTTGGAAATATGAGCTATAATGTCCAACGTATACTCTGATGATTGACATACACAAGTGTAACCCGGGAGAGGTTAAGGTCCCCTTAATATAACAGGCAAGTCTGGCAAAGCAAGGGACACAGGCAACATATAGTGGTAACGCACAAAGTTTATTTAGACTATCATGTTAAAAGGCTTTTCTTTGGTTTATATTAGTTGAAATATAGAATTTAACTGAATCTTACGAAAGTAAATCACAACAAAACCAAAATTAGTAATGCAAAACCAAACATAAATCAAACATGTGCACACCTTTTCAGAGTTTGTAATCAGCAGCACTGGATCTGAATATGAACTTTCAACACTGAACTACACATTTAGACATAAGCGCATCTAGTTACACTAATATAATGGAACACACATTTCTTTTACTTATTTTTTCTACTTTAAAGTTTCAGTATGTAACTTTTCTTGTCTCCATGATTCTTTTTAAAGTTTTAATTGTTTGGTATCAGATTTATCTATCTCCATGGAGACAAAATGGTGACTCAGCCAGCCCAAGGTAGAAGTCAGATCTCTGGAGGGGTTATCCTGCTCATAGTAAGAATGCAGGTTTTCAACAATAAAACACCTGGCATTGAATAAATACAAGATACTTCTATAGACAAAGCACCGGCACCTCCATGGAGACAAGCAGATGATGGACCCACCACAGGAAAAGTTACATAGTGCACCTTTAACTTGCACCAAACTAGTAATAGTTGCCAATATGTGAAGATCATTTGTGTTACTGTCTTCACCTATGGTTGCGTTGTGCTTGATCACATATGTTCACTGAATGGAGTTTTTCCTGCAGTGAGTTTTATTCATAATATGACCCTTTTGTGGCATGTCTACGTGTGAGAAAAAAGCTTCAGATCCAAATAAAACACTGACCAAAAGAACATCCAAAGTGTAATAAAGAACTGTGAAGAGAAGTGAAGAATGTAGCCGGAAAGAGAAAAATGAGACTTGTTACATTTCGAAATGATGGAACGTGTTGCCGCCCCAGAGCTCTGTTCAATAAGCCGCCTTCTGTTAGCGAGCGTCAGAAGCCAGGAAGGAGGAAGAAAGAGCAAAATGGCCGTGTGTACTTGGAAATGCGTCTATGCGCGCCTGTGTTGTTGTTGTTGTGTAACCAAACCAATAATTCCATACAGAGCATTAGTCCGCCTACTCCGTTGCCTTTGGTTCTGTTCCCTCATTCCACTGCATGACTGATTATGATCAAAGACACATTAGCAGATGGAGCGCTACCGTCACATAAAGCCGGAAAAACATGTATGTCATTGAGCTTGTGTTGTAAGAGCCAAGCATTTTGTGTTTAATCAGTTAATACAAGTTAATTAGTATGGTAAACTTTGGGGGAGTGTACAGGCGCGCAGCCATTATTGTCAACACGCAACGCTCTACTATGGAGATTATTGGCTTGATAGTGCCCCATATGTGTGCAAAAATGGATGAATAATATCATTTTGGCTGCGATTGTTGATGACAATGATGAACTTACTAATAAAGTGTTTAGCGTGGTTCCCAAGTGATGGATAGCTTTATATTTTGTTAAGCAGCGTACAATGATGATGCAGTGATCACTTGATTCTCTGCT
>KN480049.1:1741-14129 GCA_000787095.1 Periophthalmodon schlosseri
AGTATCAGTAGTAGCAGTAGTAGCAGCAGTAGCAGTAGTAGCAGTATCAGTAGCAGTAGTATCAGTATCAGCAGTAGCAGTAGTAGCAGTATCAGTAGCAGTAGTATCAGTATCAGCAGTAGCAGTAGTAGCAGTATCAGTAGCAGTAGTATCAGTATCAGCAGTAGTAACAGTAGTAGCAGCAGTAGCAGTATCAGTAGCAGTAGCAGTATCAGTAGTATCAGTAGCAGCAGTATCAGTATCGTTAGTCCCTGTTGTCCGTCCGTCTGCAGTACAGGCTCTGTCTGTGTGTGACTGAATGATCCGAGGCTCGTGTCTCGGCTCATTATCGTAATGAAGGAGTGAGGTTTGATTAACACAAATGCACCAGATAAATCCAGCCGGACGCCAACTTCAACGTTTAAACTTGTGCTTCCTCAGACCTGCCACTCGCACGATTTACAGCTGCTGCCGAAGCGCAAAGGCGTTTTAAGCACCACTGTTCTACTGCAGGAGCGGTGAATCTGAGAGACATGTACGAGATGAAGATGATTGGTTACGCCGCGTGTTTTATCAGGCAAAACATTATGACGACTGACAGATTACTATTATTACCAGATTACGTTAGTTAAGTTAGTAGTAAATCGTAAGTAAAGTGAATACAAGTGTGAATTAGGGATGGGACAGTAAACAATAATATCATTTATCGTGAGAAAAAGGGTTGACAATAATCGTTCGCGGGACATTTTATATACTGTATTTTCTGGAGTATAAGTCGCACCAGCCAAAAAATGCATAATAATGAAGAAAAAAGACATATATTTCACATATAAATCGCATCTGAGTATAAGTCGCACCCCTGGACAAACTATGAAAAAAAGTTCGACTTATAGTCCGGAAAATACGGTAATCGTGATAATCGCCAACAAAGATAATCGCCAGATATATCACCAGAATGTGCAGAAGAAAACACGACTTATCCACAGGGGAGTCAACGGGGGGGACAAAGGGGTCTATTGTCCGGGGCTCCAGGGTCTTAGAGGGCCCAGAAATAGCCCCTCTTCTTATTAATTTGTGTTACAGGGGGGCCACGTGAGGCTTATTGCCCCGGGCCTCCAAATTTCAGTCGACGGCCCTGCCCATCCATAATATTCTCTGTTAAAGTTAATTACTCATATCTGTAACAACTTTAATCATTATCGTGATATAATCGTTAATCGCAATTATTTTGGCCATGATAATTGTCACACAAAATTTCAATATCGTTCCCATGCCTAGTGTAAAGTAGAGTTGTCAGGACACGCTGGGGGGACGGTGTCTCTCGTCTGGCCTGGGAACGCCTCGGGGTCCCGCCGGAGGAGCTGGAGGACGTGTCTGGGGTGGGGGAGTCTGGGAGTCTCCCCGTGGATGGAAAACAGGGTTGTCAAACTAATCGATACTAAAACTAATATCGAAACTAGATCATTTGAGCGAATATCGATACTAAAAAAGTCACATTAACGAGACAAAATTTGAGCTTTCCTGAACAGTTTTAGTGTCATTTTGAGCTTTATCTGAACAAATATAAGACCTCATGCTAAAATAAAGAAAGTACTATTATTTTGTTTATGAAAATTACATAAGGAGCAGTTTTTACAGAGATAGACCAATAAATCTGGACAATATTTGGACTTTTTAGCGTATCTGCCTTAAATCTCTAGCACAGGAGGATAGTTTGTTTTTGTCGATCTACTGCCTAAAAAACTATATCAACACTTTAGGTTTTATAGGTGACTTTTTAGTATCGATACCTGCTCAAATGAGTATCTAGTTTCGATACTAGTTTTCGTATCGATTAGTATCTGATTTTCGATACTTTTGAGAACCTCGGTAGTAAGTATATTTGTACTTTTTGTGTAGTTGTGGCCAAAGACCTGCTGACAGATCCCTGTTGTTTTTGTTGAGTGGACTGCGCCTCATTGATTTACAGGTAGAGCCCTTCAGTTTCATTATATTAAGTGTCTCATTGACTCGGAGCCATGTTGTTTTATGAGACAGCTATTGTTATTTGCAGTCTGATAAAGAAAGATTGAACCTGTTTGTCTGATGCTGCAGCTGTTCTATTCAATTTCTCTATCCCTCCTTTACAAAGATGCTTAATATAAACTATAGACTGTATATATAAATGGACGTAGCTAACCTGTTAGCCGCCACGTTCCAAAAAAGAAGTGAGCACGTGCGCGGTTCCGGCTCCATCGACGAAAAAATATGGCCCCTCTCTCTGTACCTGCTGCTGTCAGACTCATTTTGGTCTTAAATGTTCGTATTAACCCTCTACATGATCCTGGGGTTTTTATTTCACTATTGTGTCTGTAAATCAAGATATGAACATTAATAACAGACAAATCAGGCGTTTTCTTTTCCCGAGGTCACTCCTGTTAGTGACAGGGTTGATTGACAGCGTTGCTAAGCGCCCTCTCCCTGCTAAACCAGCGGTGCAGGTAGTTACCTTCAACAGCCTCGCTCCTGATTGGCTCTCTGGTTGCTATGGTACTCGATGTAGGTATTCCAAATATGCAACTTCAAACTCGCCCGTATAACTGCTCCGGCCTCGACGAGCTTCATTTGACCGGAGCCGAACGCTGCGGGCGACGTCACACTCGCTCAGTCCACTTCTTTACACCGTCTGTGGTCTAAACCAGCTCCAATACTGAAAAACAGCTGATTTTGCACAAACTGTTTAAATAGAAATGCTGGAAAAGAAATGTATTGTTTTTAAATGTATCTTTCATCGACATTTACAGCAAACCTTTCTATTTTTTACCAAAGTGGGTCAATGTAATTTACCCACAAACTGAACAGTGCTATGGCCTCACAACCAAAGCCCCCACTGTTGCTAACACTAACAGGAAAAAAGGCAGCTGATTCGTCTGTTATTAATGTTCATATCTTGATTTATGGACACACTCACGAAATAAAAACCACAGGATCATGTAGAGGGTTAATACGAACATTTAAGACCAAAACGACGAGTCTGACAGCAGCAGTTACAGAGAGAGGACACAGTTTTTCAGCGTAAAGTGAATTGGAGTCGATGGAGCCAGAAGTGCGCCCATGATCACTTCCTGTTTGGGACGCGGCGGCTAGCGGGTTAGCTATGTCCATTTATATATACAGTCTATGCTCGCAACAAGAGGGTTCTGGGTTCAGTTCCCGGGCTGGGTGGGAGATTAGGTGCAGATTAGGTCCAATGACACAATGAACTAGTCAATTTAACAACATTAAAGTCTGGTCCAACACGTTTTTACCCTTGAAAATATTATTATTATTATTATTCACTTCAATTTTATTCTGCAGTTTGGTGCCGTGAGTTTGTTACTTGGTTATTTTGGTGATTCCGGCCTGAAAAGTTTGTGAACCCCTGTATTAACTGGAGCATTAGTATCTCCTATCACTACTGTGTTTTACCAGTGTTTACAAAATACCCTATTGTGACGTATTTAAGGCTTCAGAACCCCGCCCTCGAGCGTGTTTTGAACCCTTTTATCCTGTTTGTGTCTTTGAAAATAAACCCTGACCCTAAACAAACCCTACAGACCCCGAGTTTAGTCCTCGTTTTGACACATGTCTCAGCTCCGTATGTTTTTACTTCCTGTTTCCTGCTCTCACACCAAAACCTTCTTAACGTTTTTGTCTCCTTTTGACCTGGCAACAAAAGGGGAAGGAAGTGGGTCCTGAGGTGATGTGCTGCAGATAAGAGAGCGGTGAAATAAAGAACATTTTTTCGTCGAGGTTTTGGGTCGTAGTTTAAGTCAGATTACAGTTTTGTCAATGATTTCTGTGGCAAAATGAGGCAAATTCACTGCAGCTTTTGGTTACTAAATGCCACCATCTGCTGGAAAGGAAGGAGAACTGCATGTTGTTATTGTTGGAGTATTTCATAAAAAAAATCTTGTGTATGAGGTTATCAGAGTTAGGACATTTTATTTACAATTTGGACACGTATAAACTTATAATATGGATGTAAACTATGTAAACTTTACGCAGAACACCGTTCTTTCTTACTGTGAATGAGGTCGCTTCTCCACAGATCTGACCTGTTACTCGGCTTGGTGGCGTCATCTGCTTGTCTCCGTAGAGCTAGATAAGTTTAATGCCACTGTGGAACATTTCAGGCCATAGCATAACGTCTCAAGATCGTGCAACTTTAAATCTTTCCTTCTCATAGTCGGTGATGGAAGAAGTACTTAAGTAAAAGTACAAAGCAAAAAAAAACTCAAGTAAAAGTATCGCATGAAAAAAATGTACTTAATTAAAAGTATTAAAGTACCTGTTTAGAAATGTACTTAAAAAGTAAAAAGTAAAAGTATTCCACACAGATCTGGCTTCAAATGTGGTGATTTTGATAAAGATTTGAACAGAATTTTGTTCAATAGAAACAACTGAATCAGTCGTCTTTTTGTTTTTATTTGTATATTTTTGTTTTGCTCAAACTATGTAACGTGTTAAAAATAAACCCTCAGCTTTTTCAGCAGGTCTCACACAATAATGAAAAATACTTTTACTTTTCAGTCCAGTTCAAAACTGTAGTGGAGTAGAAAGTACAGATACTGCTCTCAAATGTAGTGAAGTAAAAGTAAAAAGTATCCACTGTAAAATGTATTTAAGTAAAGTACAGATACCTCAAATGTATACTTAAGTACAATACTTTACTACTTTAACTTTGTTATGTTTCACCACTGCTTATAGTTCATTCTCAACAAAATAATATACTATTTATAAAACACTTGTAATCTCAGAAAAGTTATATTTTTAGTACTTTCTGACTGGCAGTGTGACGCAGAAGCTTTGGGGGTTTTATTTTGTTTATTTAAAACAAAATGTCCTTATTGTTCATGCTGCAGTCAGCGTGACGACGTGTTTGGTTTTGTTTATACTGTGTGAAACTGCAGTCACGTGACCCTGGTCCTCTGCAGTCACGTGACCCGGTCCTCTGCAGTCACGTGACCCGGTCCTCTGCAGTCACGTGACCCCGGTCCTCTGCAGTCACGTGACCTGGTCCTCTGCAGTCACGTGACCCTGGTCCTCTGGTTCATGTGTTCATCTTAAGACTGTGGTGAGACTCATGTCACTCACACTCAGCTGGTGGCTCTTTCATTAAACTCATGCAGTGATGTAATATGTTTCATTATCTCATTTACTCAACATTGTTTGAGCCAAGAAGTTAATTTGACGAAACAAACTTGTAATCCACTGTTTTGACAGGTTATATCTCAAAATCATAGTCGTCATGACACAATATTTCAAAGTAAATTTGGTACTAAAGATATGTTGAACTCGATCAACACCAGTGTAAAACTATGAAAGGTTCAGTTTTGTCCTATGTCACCGATACGATACTGGTATCAGATATCGGCATCGATATTGGAAACTTTGATGGATCAGATATCGATTCCAAGATATCGGTTCATTTCTATTTTGGATAAATAATAAATAATAATAAATTGGTGTGATAAGACGATTTACTGGACAGTATTGGCCCTAAACACCTTGTCATACTGAATGTGTATTTTTACAAAGTCGTAATTACTTTAAATGATAAACAACAGTTACAAAACACGTTTGGATCAATTTTCACCAGACGCCATTTGTGGTTGAAGGAAATAAATAATATTTTCAGTTTCTGCCCAAGTATCGGTCGATATCGGGGATCGGCAGATACTTAAAGCCAAATCCAAATCCCTATTTAATTATTTATTTATTAATTAATCATTGGATTTATATTGCACCTTTCATGACACCCAAATCGCTTTTATTCATTCACTCTGTACCCGTGATGATAAAGTACTACTGTAGCCACAGCTGCCCTGGGACAGACTGATGGAAGCGAGGCGGCCAATCTGCACCATCGGCCCCTCCGACCACTACCAACACACACGCACACACACAGTTAATAGCTGCTGCACAAAAAAATATGTCAAATTTAACTTCAAAAGCCCAGAGTGCCACTTCTGGCCCCTGCATAGAGACACCTAGTGGATGAATATGGAACTAAAATGAGCCAGAGTGGTAGTGATTTTGGCCTTGTGCTCTTGTTTCCATTGGCCAAGTGTGTTTGTACATTTGAAATTCAGTTCTAACATGCAACAAATAAAGCAAAAAAGAACATTGTCTCACGTCTCATTGTATCTGTGGTTGACTGATTATTTTCCTAAATTTAAAATAGTTTGCATTGACAGTGTTTGTTATTGTGATTCTTTGAAATGATTCCCCTAAAGCCCAATGGGTCAAATTTGGCCCTGATCCTAAATTAGGGAATAAAGGGTTAAAATTGAAAAAGTGGATATTTCAGTGTTGAACTTATAGCAGTAATTTAATGCATTGTTCATAATTTTCCAAAGAAGAAAAGTGTTCTTGGGTTCTCCAGGGTTAAAACTACCATAAAGATGTATTTGGCTAACTGTAAATATATTTAATATTTGAGTCAACGAAATTAAATGTATAGAATCCCAATTACAAACCTGCAGACTCTTAGTGCCATCCATTACCTACAACTATCTCACATACAACCTGCACCAAATAATACCATCCATCCATTTTCTTCCAGTTATCCAGGGCTGAGTCACCGGGCAGCAGTCCAAGCAGGGGATCCCAGACTTCCCTCATCCCAGACACTTCCTCCAGCTCCTCCGGTGGGACCCCGAAGCGTTCCCAGGCCAACCGAGCGACATAGTCCCTCCAGCGTGTCCTGGGTTGTCCCTGAGGCCTCCTCCTGGTGGGACATTCTCAGGCATCAACTAATACAACCAATACATTTTAAAGCCACAGTTATAGTTGTCTCTCCATTGGCTTGGGAACACTATTGGGTCCTCAATGAAGACCACAAGGAAGTGTCTGGGGTGAGGGAAGTTGGGAATCGTAGGTCAAACCACTGCTCCTGCAACCCGGCCTGGATGGAACATTTAAAATGCAAAATCCCCCAGTGATTTCTAAGCATAATCATTCTTGTTTTAACGCGTGTGTGTGTGTTTTAGCCAGAATCTATGCTAATTAGCTACGACTGCCCTACTTTTTCATGCGCCCTGATACTTTGAGGTTGACAAATTAATTTTTACCCAAATTAGCATCTCACCTTCCGTTAACCTCTTGAAATATGCATTGTTTCTTCATAAATTTTGCAGGACAACGCTACGGCTTCTTCAGACCCGCGCAGTCTTTGGTGGACTTTTGCTTTTGTCACCGGCATTCGTCTTGTGTCCTTAAAGGCGCCACAAATTCCCAACTTTTGTGCTTTAAACAATCTCATCGGTGTAATTCCCGAGCATTCATCCATCACCCGAACGCAGCGCGGAGACACAGGGAGTGGACCTCAGGAACAGAGAAGAGATAAAAGAACGGCTTCAAAAGAAACAAGGCTCTAAAGTTAAAAAACCCAGCCCGCGTCGGAATCCACAAACACCCCCATTCTCCGACCGGGGCCCAAGAATTTTTATGATTTTCTTTCTTTTGTAGTGTGGTCCAAGGACACACAAAAGTAACGCACACAACTATGGACTTTGTGAACTACATGGGACCTACATGTTTCCTGGTCAGACATGTTATAAATTCCAATCTTAATCTCACCCAATAAAAGAGTTAAATGGACTTTTCAGAGCTTTTAGCCGGGTTATAGTTGTTTCCTTCTCGTTTACCCTCTTGAAGTTGTTTTTGGAGTGATTCATGCTTGAGTAAATCTGTAATCGCTCATTTTCAAGACGCCATTTTGCCGATCGACCCCCGTTTTCACTGCTACCGGTTCACGCCCACTTTGACGTACGCACTTCCTTCACCAGTTTTATTTTCTTAATCGCTGATACTCGTAGCGATCGACCCCCGTTTTCACCCCTGCCGGTTCACGCCCACTGTGACGTACGCACTTCCTTCTCCAGTTTTATTTTCTTAATCGCTGATACTCGTAGTGTTCGGCAGCATCGCGGCGTCATTTTGGTACAAATGAAACAAAAATCTGCTACTCGCTAGTGTGATGTGCAGCTGTCCACAGGGGGCGCCGACAGCTGCACGGCTCTTTGCTGCGATGACGTTTACGGCGACGTCGGCTCCCACTGGGCACCGCAGTTTTCTAACGCGGAGCTCAGCGGACTTGTTTCTTTTATTAAGTGGTTTTAGATGAATCTGGGCACCGAGTTTTCTAACGCGGAGCTCAGCGGACTTGTTTCTTTTATTAAGTGGTTTTAGATGAATATTGTGATTTAAAATGTGCAAATTATGACATAACGATCCACGGGTGTCGTAGATTAGAACTACAGAGCGACACAAGCACAGAAGGTCTGATTTAAGTGGAGGTTAGGGTTGGATAGACAACGGAGAGACAAAGCTGATGTGATTAGTGCATTTAGAGCCCTCACAGGTCGGCGCGAAACATTTCCATTTCCAGATAAATTACAACTTATCTGAAAGTTTATTTTATAGACTGATTTTAAAGCTACAGTATGTAACTTTCTTGAGATGGTACGTCACCGGTATGATTCCATGAACGGAGAAAGTTAAAACCATACTTCGGAACATTCTCCATAGAGATAGATCAGTTTTATACCATATGGTTGAAGATTGTAGCAAAAGAATCAAAACAACATGATTTTGTTTTGGTTTATTTTTATTGGCTAGAAAGTAACACACTGTGGCCTTAACGTTCTCCTTGTCACCGAGTTTAATATTAGGTGGTGCCAGATTTGGGTTCATCTTAATTCTAATTTTAGGATTATTTGGGATGTGTCCATGTTTACCTGTGCGTCTGCATGTTAGATATTTTACCTACTTTATTTCATGTGGTTCAGGTTGGTCCACAGCTGCTTAAAGGTGCATTGTGTAACTTTTCTGGAACAGATAAGTTGGTTTGGTCCCACTTGAATTTTTTTTTGTTTTGTTTGGTTTTATCCAAAATGGTAACAAATAAAATGGTAAACAGTCACATTTTTATATAGTGCGTTTCCACCTTCGAGACACTCAAAGCGCTTTACCGCAAGAAGCCACTCACCCGTTCACACACACATTCACACACCAGTGTTTAGTGGGTTAAGTGTCTTGCCCAAGGACACAGTGACAACATTCATCTGTGGGAGCTGGGATCGCACCGCCAACCTGTGGGTCAGTGGATCTGACCGCTCAACCAATGATGTTTATGTCGAGAGCGGGATTCGAGCAGCCGACCTTCGGCTCGGTGGACAAATACTCTGAGCTGAGCCACTGTCGCTAACCACAAACATGTTATCAGATGAAGTCCTCAAGTTAATTCGATTTTTCTCTTTGCATTCTAACCCTTGTATGTTCTAATCCCTGTGTTCTAATTCCTGTATGTTCTAACCCGTTTACTTACTATCCCTCGTACGGTCTAACCCCTGTACGTTCTAACTCCTGCATGTTCTAACCCCCTTTGTTCTAACCCTTGTACATTCTAACCCCTCAACTTGCTAACACCCGTATGTTCTAAACCCCCGTATGTTCTAACCCTTGTACTAAAATAACATACCAAAACACGTACAACTAAAACCGATCTTTGCTGCCTCCCTGATCTCCTCCATCTTAACCCGTTGTGATGCTAACATTTGGGGGGCGTGGCTTCCACACTTCAGTACCTCAGCGGTGGACCTCAGCGGTGGACCTCACCTGTCCGGGACCGGCCCGTTCTCCTCAAAGCGCTTCCTCAGTACAAATGCGCCTACAGGACTCCGGCGTGCGGTTCCCCCATCGCGGCCCATTTGCTCAAACTCCACGCAAACGATTCGTCAGCACTTCTGGCTCGGAGAGATTGAGCCGCGCGGCGTCGTGAGGGAAAACCGTCGCTTTGTGTCTTTTTAAATGTCGGCGGCTCCGGGCGAGAATCTACTAAAGTTTCTGGTTGAAGGAGCAGCCCCCAGCGCCGCTCGCATCTGCACAAATCGATGATCAGGCTCCGTTTTATAAACCACAGCCACTTTCTGTAATGGTATTCATCTGAACTGGAGGCGGCGTTCGCACCAGTGTCAATAACTCTGACTAATTCTTGGCTGGGCTGAATTACGAGAACTGCCTGATATTAGAGTAACATGTTCAGTTTGAGATAAAGTGCTGCAGTCCACAAACAGGGCCATTAATAAGGATCTGGAGACAGACGCTTTTGTAAAAGACTAAAACAAAACTGCAACAAATGTAAAAGCCTGGACTCTTCAGAATGAGCATTTATGAGCTCTGCCAGTAAACTGTTCTATTTGTTTTATTTTTATTCAAAGCCGGACAGACAAGTTAAGCATTTTTAGGCGAGTTTATTTGTATGGCACAGTTTGTACGCACAGTAATTCAAAGAGCTTTATAGAATAAGAAAGACATTAATAATATAAATAATCATCATAAAATGGACATTAAAAGAGAAGAGGCAGAATAAAACCCTTTCAGTCACAGCAGCTAAACAGAACCGTTTGGAGCCTGGATTTAAACATTGTCAAAGTCGAGGCCTGTCTCACATCTTCAGGAAGAATGTTCCAGGTTTTAGCTGCAGAAACTGAAACACTGATTCCACATGTTTAGTCCTGGTTTAGTCCCGGTTCAGTCCTGGTTTAGTCCTGTTTTAGTCCTGGTTTAGTCCTCAGAGTGTGAGATGGTTCATGTGGCTCTCACATGTGGGAGATGTTCTTTGGTGCTGGTCCATGGAGAGACTTGTAACAAGCAGAGCTGCTTTAAAGTGGCTCTCACAGTGGGAGATGTTCTTTGGTGCTGGTCCATGGAGAGACTTGTAACAAGCAGAGCTGCTTTAAAGTCTATTTTCATTTTTAAATACAAGAGTGTAGGTCCATACAACTCTATGGGTGACGTCACACTCACTTGGTCCACTTCTTTACACAGTCTGTCTCATGGTCTCGTATCTTGTCTCGACTCCTTAGTGACCACATCTCCATCAGTGTGCGTCAACTCACTTTGTCAGACTGAAAATCACACCTAAAAAAGTAAATAAAATCTAAAATACGTCCAAAAACCGAAGACCTTTTAGTTGGTAACAGCAGTAGCTCGCTGGGTGCAGGGCTGGAGACTTTTTTCTCACAAAACTGATACATAAAGTTGTCAGAAATCTATACTCAGATACTTTTTGATGCTAAAACAACTCGATTTTATAATTCCCTCTACAGTATAGTGATGGTAAAGGTATAAGGCAACACTCCATACACATGAATTCAGAGTAGAGATAGATATAGGAGATAGGTTGGCTGATATAACAGGCTAATATTTGCACTTTTTAGCATATTGGCTAGCGGCCTTCAGTCTCCAGCACAGGCCAATATTTAGTTTTGGCCGATCTGCCTAAAGAATGTTCATAAAACTTTATTTGACCACTTCAGTTTGAAAAGATAACTGCAACACAGCACTGTTAAAGGTCCTGTATTACACAAAACTGACTCTCGTGGGCTTTTAGTCATGTTAGAATGATGTTACCTCCTCAAAAACATACCTGGAGTTGTGTTTTGTTTCATTCACACATGTTTGAGTAACACCTATTCGTCTGTCTACGTCTCCAAAGCTCAAAACGCTCCGTTCCACCTTGTGATGTCATGACAAGCGGCAGTTTTCACGTTAACTGCTACCTTTTACCTCAGTAGAGATCGGCAATTCCAGCACTGAAGTTGTCCAGATGATTCGAGTGAAGACGTATGGAGTTTAAAAACACAGTGGAGCACTTCCTGTATTAGCGCATGACATCACAAGGTGGAACAGAGTGTTTTCAGTTTGAGAGAAGAGCTCAGCCTAAATATGCAGGGTTTGTGTGTTAAACGTGTGTGAATGAAACAAAACACAACTCCAGGTCTGTTTGTGACGAGGAATCAACATTATAACACAGATCAGAAAATAGCGTAATATGAGCCCTTTAAATAAATAAATGCAAAAAACAAAACAAAAAAGCGTAAAAAGTGCTTAAAGTGCTTTTTCAGATCCCAGTTTACCAGGTACCAGTTGATATTCTTGTCACATAAAGTCACCTCTATCATTGTAACCTGCTTGTCCACATTATAATGAGAATACATTTGCAGTGCATCACGGGCTCATACTTTGTACTGTGTTTTGTTTCTTCTCAGCAGTCCATCCATCTGATCTGATTTAGTCCTGCAGCGCGCCGCCGCCCGCAGCCAGTAATTAATGACCCATTTGTTTAATTGCAAGAAGCCGAAGGGACAAAGAGCGGACACCGGGGGGCGCTCAGAGGAGGGTCTGTGTTGATTTAGCTTCAAGGAATAAGACAGGTGACATTGAGCTGAAACAAAGAACAAAATAATAGTGCGCGGCTAATTCGCTAACTGCTAGCACGTCCTTGTTTGACTTCTGTTGAAAATGTGTTGCTCCTAAAGCCGTCCAAGATGGAGAAGGTCCGAGAAATGACATGAGTATGACAACCAAATCCTGAATATGT
>JACM01074341.1:0-12493 GCA_000787095.1 Periophthalmodon schlosseri
ATTTATATATAATGTGTATATATATATATGGATATATATGTATTTTTTTTTCATATTGACCAAGCACAATTTTCTATTTTCTTTTGCCTCATTAAAGACAACTACAATAGATCAATTCCTATCAATTTCCTGAACATAATCAATACACACTTTTAATTTGCCATTTAACACAAACAATAGTCAAATTTCAAAGATCCTCCTGTGAATTATAGTATATTATATAGTCCATTACAGAAAGTGGTAGTATTTTTGAGTCCAAGTGAAGTGTATTGACTCCTCTTTTACCCACACAGACTGGTATGACTCAGTACAGGTCTCCTCCTCCAGGCGCTGATAGTTAAAACCCATGTAAAATGAGACCATCCGATCTACTCCAAGGACACAGAACCAAAAAGGACAAAGGAAAAGTTACCATAGTTCACCCTGGATTGCACCTAAGCATTCTGGGACAGCAGCAGTGGGCCTCACAAGATTTGTAGAGCTTTTGCAGCTTTTCTGGCTGGTTGTAATGTAGCTGTCTAGGTCAAAATCCTATGTCACGTTTTTTGTTGCTATTGTTGTTTGTTTATGGATTCTGTTGATGGAGCAAAACTCCCACAAGAACTTTAATATTTTATGGAAATGGAAACTCCTGAAAACACAACAACTTTGAACCAGAGTTTGTGGGTATAGAGGGATTATGAATATATTTATTAGGCGCAAACATCACAAACTTTACTAGTATTCATAGGAAAAATGCCCAGGCACCACGAGGCAGTTCTGTGGAATCTGTAGAACTTACTTTAGTCCGCCTATGTAATAAGCTAAACTACAAATTTTGTAGAATGTCATATACTAGCCTAAAGCACACATGTGAGTATAACTACCTACTAGGGCTGGGTTGTATGGATAAAATGTGTATTTTTTGCAACGCTACTCTACTGTTAAACCATCTTTAAATTAGCATTATATTTACGTTATGGCTATCTTGTATCCTGCACATAATTAAATCAATAAACCTTAAATAGGCTATATAATATAAATTGTCCAGCCCTACTACCAACTATTCATAATGCAAAATCCAATCTAATTTATGGTACATGGTCACATTTTTATATAGCGCTTTTCCACCTTCAAGGCACTCAAACCGCTTTACATCAAGGAACCACTCACCCATTCACACACACATTCATGTACCAGTGTACACAAATACTGGGAAGAAGGTGGGTTAAGTGTCTTGCCCAAGGACACAACAACAGCATTCATCTATGGAAGCTGGAATTGCACCGCCATCTTGCCCAAGACACAACAACAGCATTCATCTATGGAAGCTGGAATTGCACCGCCAAACTGTGGGTCAGTGGATGTAACTGCTCTAGTGTTGATGATGCGGGATCAGAACCTCCAACTTTCAGATCAGTGGACAAACACTCCCAAACACTACCAACTGAGCTACTGTTATTTTAACCCTTTCACTGCTGTGGCCCTCTCGCTGTAAATACCACAGTCTCAGCAGGACCCAAAACTCTGAGCACAGACCTGGAGTGAGACTTTTACATTGTTTTGTTTGTATAGCGTGTGTGTGTGTGTGTGTCTGCATGTGTGTCGGTGTGTGTGTGCGCTGTGGGTGGGCGTCACGTTTATTTGCATGTTACAGCGCGGCTCTTGTACGCGTCCACGCCTGACTTGGCTTGTTTTCCTGTATATTTGAGTATGTGGGCAGACCAGTGTGTCGCGGGACGGCAGCTCATTAAAACACATTGTAAAAAGGCAAGAGTCAGCAGAGGAGCTCAGACCAGCTGTGGCAGAAATGATGTGGGTTTTTATGGATTTTGTTCAGTCTTAGTTTAGTAGTTTAGTCATGGTTTAGACCTGACTCAGTTCTGGTTTAGACGTGGTTCTGTTCTGTTTTTTTCTGGTTTAGACTTGGTTTAGTTCTGTCTTGGTTTTGTGCTCATTCAGACCTTGTATTTCATAGGCTTAGTCCTGGTTTAGTTTTAGTTTAATCCTTGTTATGCCTTTATTTATTCTGCTGTGGTTCAGGTTTTGAATTTTTTTCCAATTTAGTCCAACTAAGGTTTGATTGATTAAATCCCAATTAGCTTGATAGTATTTTTGTGTAGGCCTAGTGTAGGCTCATTGTAGTAGTAATACTCTACTTTGAAAGCCAAATATTTCTGTTTCTGTAATTTTTTTATATAGAACTGTTAACCGAGTATTGACAGGAGCTTGGCAGGGCAACCTGAGTGATTGATGGAGAACATTGTAAATGTGTCCACCAGAAGTTCATGTTAAACAGTGAAATGAGCGGCTGCGTTATTGGTGAAATTGTGCACTTGTCTACAACGTTAATGGCAGCCCAACCCAGCTTCAGTTTAGGTTTTAGCAAAAGTTAGATTTAGTTTTAGATATCTGTTTATATTTCTTTCCTTTTACATTTATTAGACAAATCCCATGTCTCTGTATTAACACAAACAAGACCCAATGATGATAACTATATGACAATGGCTGTGTCCGAATGTCCTCCCTAGCTCCTTACCCCTCATTCACTACATAGTCCCACACTCTTTAGCAGACTATATAGTGCACTCACTCACAGAGCGATTCGGACACGCAGCTCACTACATTTGGGTAACATGACTCTGGCGTCTGTGTGAAAAAAGTAATCTAAATAAAAATAAATAAATAAAACTTGAATTCTGTAATAAATATTGCTCAGACTCAACTGGCACACAAATATTTATGGACTAATAATAACTATACAAGTTTTTGTCAAACTGCATCTCACATAAACAGGCTAGATTCTTCTTCTTTTTTTTTGCTGAGATGTGGAAATAAGGTAAGAGTGTTTTATTCATAATCAGTGATCAACAGTGCGATAAATCAGTACCTCAATCTCCTTTCATTCAGTCGTCTTGTGTCCTGTTAAAGAATTGACGCTGCACTGTTGTTTTTCCAACTCTTGTAATGGATTGTGGTCTACATTGACCATTCTAGTGACCACTGATGCCCACTACTTTTCAAGGTGCATTGTGGAAAATTTTGAGTGCACTATTTTCTTACCAACTGGACATTCGGACACCACTAAAAATGGCGTGGCCCCTATTTAATGCCCTAACTAGGGAACAGAGTGGACATTCAGACACAGCCAATATTTTGAAAGGGTTTCAAGGGTTTAAAAAGAGCTATCATGACATTACTTGATACAACAGTGTTTTTGTAGCCCAACTCCCTAATAGAAATTATAACACATTGCCCTGATATAGAATATTTTGCATTTTTTTCCATTTGTTCATTTGCAAAGTTTTAAGGAATTATTTATTTGATTTGACTGACTGATTTAATTTTGGCAGAACTTCTTATTTTAAGGAAATCCTAGAAATCTTGTGACCTATAAAATATGTTTTATACTGACGTGAGGGGGGGATGTACTGAGAAAGCAGGGTAAATCCCCAAGTGCGTCTCTTCTACTCTCTGTTTGAACCAAATGTTTTTATGTTACAGTTTACAGGCCCGGGCCAAACCAATGATTATTGTATTGGGTTTAACAGGGTCACACTATCCACACACAAGACACTGGAGGGGCTTCTCTACTACACCTCGTCTTTTTACTGCCCCCCTGCTCAAATATACAGTCACGCACACAACACTGTTTATACCTGTGTGTAGTCTCTCCCCCTCACCCCTCCCTCATCCGTCCCATAAAGCCTGCCTTATTTTAAAGCTCTAATAACAGGTTGAGGCCAAGAAAGAAATAATAATCAGTGAGAGATGCTGTAGGAATGTCAACATGTGTGCACTGCTGGAAGTGTGTTTTAAAAGGAGGGGACGAAACACGGCTCTCTCCCAGAAGCTCAGTCAGGGGCCAGTGTGTCAGAGCAGTTACTAGGTAAAGGAATTGGAGGAGAGGGAGGAAGTACAGTGATATCCTATGAATATGAGATCAAACAGGATGATGTTGATGACAGGCACAGCTGATGGATTTGAAAATTTGGTCACTTTTGATTTGGGTTGTAAAATATGTTGTTACAGAATAGAGGCTATGCATTGAATTTTATTCGAAAAATGCTCCTCAACATTCCGAACTATGGGTAGCTTAACAGACAAAATGTGTTTCTTTGCTTTTCTTGGCTTAATTTTTGTCCATGAAGCTATTATTTTCGCCACACAACAATTATTTTCTCAACAGACTCCGAAACATCTTGAGGAGAGAAAGGTTCACTTCATCTGTGTTTGATCACAAAGTCTATATCAATGATGAATGTGAGCATAGCCTACAATGTCCCTGTTGTCGTAGGCTAACAATCCATACATAGCAATACATAGAAACTGTTAAAATACGTTAAAGTAATACAAATGGTTAACACAATAAAATAAGGGAAATCGAATTATTAAAAGCCACACTTGTCACTTTTGATTTGAACCTAGTGTCTTAAGTAATAGGATGTCCTCTGTATCTGAGAGAGCCCTGGGCAGCTGTGTACCCGTGGTTTGGGCGTGCGATGGGAGGATCCGACCGGTGTAAAAATAATCGGGCATTTGGCAGCTGCAGAGGGACACCAAAGCTCCACTGACAGACACTAGTTCACATGTTCTCTGTATGTTCTTTGTATGTTCTATCTATGTTCTGTCTGTGCAGCTAAGCCTAGCGTGGCAGCAATCTGGTTTAAGGGCACCATGATATTTTTATACAAGACAACTGAACAGCAACCATTTCTTAATTGATTCTTAAAGATGCACTGTGCAGCTTTTCTGGTGGCGGGTACACTACCTGCTTGGGGTTTAACCTATCTAGCATTTACTACCTTGAAAAGCTACATTCTTACTGTGATCAGGCTTGTATCTCCACAGATCTGACCTGTAACTTGGCCTTATAGTGCCATCTGCCTTTCTTTATGGAGATAGATAAATGTAATGCCATACTGTGGAACATTACAGGCAAAGTAGTGACATCTCCTTACTCCAGAAACGTTACACAGTATATCTTTATAAATATTAAACACCATATGTATTATCAGTCTCTAGCCCTGATCCATTGTTAAGTATGTTTTATTCTAATGTTTGTAATGTAATGTTTTATTTAAAAGTGACTTATTTGAATGTGTGGGTGTTTCATTTAAAATAAAAACTAATGGGCCTAGTGAATTGATAAGACACAAGATTACATATTTTTTTGCATGTTCTCTGTATGTTCTGTTCAGGTCCTGGAAGTGCTGTGTGCGCTCTGCTCCTCTGGGCCCATCGTCTGGTGGGACGGGGGCCGGCTCACGTCCCAGGAGGAGGTCCACAGACGCCTGCTGTTTCTCACCCAGACCTCGGCTCACAGGTCAGAACAAATATGAGTGAAGTGGTAGTTACAGAAATTCTATAAAGTATTCATATATTTCTTAGATACAAACAAATTATGATGTATTTATGCTGAAATATTCAGCATAATATTCAGGTTCATTAAGACTGCACCTTCTACAAAGTTTAGATCACAATACTATTGAGGAATTTCCTGCAGTTATAAGCAACATTTTGTGGACCCATTCAAAAGATATAAAATTTAGTTTAAGTTCTATGGTCCTGGCTTTTCGAGAGGTGAAAACATTATTCTAATTTGGCTTTGCACATGTGGACATTATGAATAAATAGTCCAATCTCCTTGGTAATGAAATGTTTGTAAAGTTGTCAGTAGGGTAAAGCCTTAGGCTATTTATGAAGTCTTACCCACAGCAGCAGCTTGTCGACCTGTTTTATACATATAGTTTAAAGTACTTCTTAAGGTTCTAATACCTTCTTTATTATAGACACACTTGTAATGGTTTAACATTTTGTCTAATGTTTGGAATGCATGGGTGCAGAGACCCAGTGTACAGTAGTGGAGATTGTTCCTCTGTGCTTAAATTTTTAAGTCTAATGAATTTGAATGGACTAGTGCATTGCCAGTCATGAATGAATGTGCTTGTACTATTTATTTATTTATTTATTTTTTAATTTGCCCTCCAACTACTGACATAAGCCCCAAACTTTACACCCAAAAGTCAATGCCCGTAGAGAATGCATTAGTAGAAATCTAACTCCTGCTTCTGTCACCTGAAAAGCACTACCCGCTTCCGTCTGTACGCACCTGCTGTCCAAACATCCTCCTCTCTCTCTCGTTCTCTCTCTTTTCTCTCTCTCTTTCTTTACTGTGATGGATGGGGTACACTGTCCACCCCTCATTCAGAGCCACAGTCCATGCAGGGGGACTTCCCGGGTCAGTGACTGCACCTGGGTCTAACGGATCCTTTTTACAAACCCGGCTCCTCACTGTTTCCATAAGGGACACTGGACAACTGTTTTACTGAGCAAGTGTAAAATACAGTCTGAGCAGTGTCCTGTACGGCCAGTTTGAGGGATAGATAAATATATGACCTCAATATGAAAACATAATAATTCATGAAAATGTGTAGAAAAGTATACATTTTTTTGAAAATACATAAATATTTGATTAAACATTTAGCATATATATTGGGATTACACCATCTACTGTCCAATGTAATGAGAAACATTTTGCAACATATTGGCCAGAACATCAGACTGCCACGAGGGTAGGTTTTTATGCTGTACTTTTTTAGTTTTAGTTTAGTTTAGTTTTATTGTAGTATTGCATCTGGATTTGGGAATTGGATCCTTAACCTTTTGAATGATACATTGTATTTTTAACTTTGTATTATTCTTTTTTGTAGTAACTATGAACCAGATAAGATTGAACTGAGTTGATATACGGGAAACTAACCACTCCAATAACATTTCTTATGTAAAAGTTTGCTTCAAAATTGCTAAGTTTACTTGACTACACAGAGCACTTTGAATATATTATTTAGCATTATCTGACCCTACTTTAATACTTGCAATAACTGTTTATGTAAATCGTACATTTTTATTATTTAATATTAACATCTGCCTCATGTTCTACTAGAGCTAATACCATTATCCACCAAATTCTTTCCCATATCCAACCCATTTCTATTTTATCTACTTTAAAACTGATCGTGAATAATCCATACATTTATTTTGGTCCTTACAACACTACTATTCCTTTTGTTGCTGTAAATATCAACTTTTTTAGTATTTGGTGATCTTACTATAATTTCTATACTCAATTTCCTTCACTGCAGTGGTCATATGAGTCATACACCTTTCAATGAAACCACTTATTTGGTTTGAACCCATTATGGCAATCCTACACCACTATAGTACTGGTAGATTTTCAATTCTATTTACTATAAACATACACAAAGAGTACTAAGATTAATCCCCCTTTTATTCACCTGCTGATTCAACCCATTTCTATTATGGGACTGTGAATCATGCATCTGAAACCACTAACGGATTTGAGTCATACAACATTACACTTGTGTATTTGTCACTCCCACACATTGACAGACGCACACCTTTTTGACGGGCCACCGCTGTACGGTTCTCACCCCAAAACAACAGCCAACGTCCCGCATCAGGATAGAGTTACAAAGGCCTTTCACCAGCACATAGCCAGGTCCCAGCCACAATCTCTGGTCTCAGGATCGTCTTTCCCTTTCGGAGAGGCCAGAGGGTTATGATTATAGCCAGCGTAGGATCAGATTGGGTTGCTGCTGGCTGCCTTTGCCTGCTGCATGTGATTGAATAGCATTGAGGGTATTGTGAAAAGCGATGTAGTGGTGAGGAGCGGCACACTTCTTTTGTGGTTTGTAAGTCTATACAAGCTGGGTGTAGTAATAGTTATGGGGAGTTTTTCAATCAGCGCCTAGAGCTAGCTACCATGTTGATCATATTTCTGTACTGCATATCTTACATATATTATATATATATGTAATATATGTAAGATAAAACAATACAACGAGACATAGTATGCAAACTTGTTGCTTTTAAATATTTTTCGTACCTAACCCATTCAACCCCCCCCAACCCCATACAGGCCCACTGTTCCGTAGTTACCTTGTTTAATATTAATAATTGAGATTCAGAATATCTTTTGCAAGAGAGACCTCGGCAATGTAGCAGTCAACACTATTTACACTGTGCAGAAAGTCACCAAATATGTAAGTAATATAAGCAGTAAAACAATTGGATCCTATCAATAAAGTTTGAATAAAAATAATATTTAGTAGTTGGCTAGTTTAGATGTATATTGTATTAGCTGACAGGGCATTAAAACTTACTGATTTTAATGTCTCTGATTCTTGTAATGAGACAGAAATATCTTCAAACTGACCAAACAATCTAATAATCTAAGTAAACTAAAATAAAAAGTCAAAACTGTACTCAGATGTAAATTTTGTCTTTTAATTGACATTTCTTGTTTTTGTTCTTGTATGTTTGCAGTGTGGAGCTTCACTGCGCTGCCCTCACTCTCTTCTCTCAGCTGGTGGCTCAGCGTGTGACCTCTGACCTTCAGGTAAACATTGGGTTTAAATAGAGTGTGTTTAGTTTTCTTTGTTCCCTGAGGATGACATTGCAGTTGACCTAAGCATGAATAGAAGCCCAGCAGGGTGTAGCTGTGCAATGTAGTTCAAGGATACTGTGATTTATTTTAACTATAAAATACAACTTGACAAAGACAATGTATTTCTTATTCTGTTTCTTCTTGGGTTTTAACGTATCACATCTGTTTAACCTTGAAAAACATACAGTCTTATTGCCAGTAGGCTCTGCTCTCCACATATCAAACTATTGTTAATGCCATACTGTAGAACATTACAGACTAAGGAATACATCTAATCGAGTCAACGAGCCTTTCCTAAAATAATACTGAATACTTGAATACAAATGAGTAATTACATAAACTTGATTGATGAAATATATTGGAGAAGTGTGAAAAGTGAAAAGGTTGTCACTTCATGTAGAATAAATTAGTCTAGTGAGGACAATCTCTGTATATACATTTGATTCTTACATTTCTGACATAAATATATTGTGTGATTAGGATGGTAGTGCAGCCTCCTGTTTCTCCGAATGGGCCGCTCTGGTCTGCTCCTGCTGCAGTGAGGAACAGCCTGTGGAGGTCAAGATGATGGTGTCCAAAGTCCTGGTCCAATGCACAGCTCCAGTCCTCACCAGCCCCAGTCTGCCTCTGGGTATATCCTCATGCACAAACCAGCTACTATACAGAATTAATCCTCAATTACTCTACTGTAATTTAACCAGGGAGCAAACAATGCAATAGTCATATATATCACCTTTTCAGACACTCAGAGTGGCTTTACAATTTAATGTATTGTTGATTCACTTCCCATAGTTATAGCCACAGCTGTTCTGGAGTAGATTGACAAGAGCAAGGCTCCCAATCTGTGCCACCAATCACTCAGCATACAACACATTCATACTTGTCAAAACTGGGATTGTGTTAAAACACCATAACTACTGCTGACCTCATTTCAAGACCATATTAAACAAGTGCACAATTTATTTTTGTATTTACAATTGTTTGGCCCTGACCTTTAATTTAGACAGATGTTTTTGCAATTTCCTTCATATTCCATAATTTCCCTTTATTCATGTCTATTACAGGTTTAGATACAACAGTTTCTCTGTGGAGGAGTCTGGTCACGCTGCTGCAGGATGAGGACCAGGAAGTGCGAGACGCTGCTGCCGACTTCATCTGTTTTGTTCCTGCAGATTTGCTTAGTCCAGGTACTGTCATTTGGGTTTGTTAACATTAAACATGAAAGTACTACAGTATTTTTAAATGCACCAGCAGAAATGGCATATATTTGGTCTCCGCCAGTCAACTTCACAAAGTCTGTAGTTGGATTAGTACTTTTGTAACTTGTAAGTAACTTCACAAGGTACTTCAAATGAATTGGATCTGTGTTTTTTCTCAATTGCTACATGAATTAAGAATAATTGAAGCAACATTGTGTAATTTTCTATAAGTGGCACATCACGTGCATTACTCCATGTAAATAGAAAATTAAAATCATACTTTGAAACATTTTCTATAGAGATAGAGATGTTTTATGCCATACTATGCAATATTGTAGTCAAAGGGACAACGTTTCTACAGAGACAAGCAGGTGAAGGCCGAGTCAGGTCACAGTAAGGACACAAGTTTTTTTTGTGAAATAAAAACTTTTAAAGTGAAAAACATGGTTTTATTTTAGTACATTTTTTGGCAAAAAAGTTACGCAGTGGGGCTTTAAATACTGCCATAATATATATAGGGGATCGTTTAACGCTAAGTGTGTGTACGTTTGTAAAGTGTGTGTACTAGTATATAGAATGTTCTTCTAACCACAAAAGTAGCAAAAGATAATACCTGACCTAGTTTTAGTAGTTCCTAGTCTGGAACCTTATCCTTTTATATCTGTCTGCTGTTTACATAGAAAACAATGTATCCAAAACAGCACAATGGCCTGGACACTGGGGACAGAGCTTAACATTATGTCCTCAAACATCCATATACTATATAATTACAACTTTAACATTAATCAAAATAGCTCCGTTTGGATCTACAGGGAAGCCAATGGCATAAACAGACAGCGCCTCCAGACCGCAGCAAACACGTGGTGGTGGTAAACGGGGCGGATGACATAATTTCGTGCTAAGAGTTGGGGAGCATTCCTGGAACGAAGAGGGCTAATTTGAGTTTGGCCGACGGGACGCTGCAGTGAAAAGTGTGTGTTTATAAGAGCAAGTGTGTGGTTATGTGTCATTGTTTTGAGAATGATTGAGGTTTGTTTTCTGAAGATCTTTTATAACATTGTCAAGTGAATGCCTCCAACACTGCCCGCCCAAACACTCATTCAGTTTTGGAAAGGTCTAGAGATGGATGACTAAGGGGGACGCTAGGCCTGCCACGATAATTACTATATTGTTATAGTTCAGCACATGAAAGCTGGAACAGTATATTTGGGGGTCCATGTCTATTGTGTGTACATGTACTAGTGTTGTTAATTTAAAGTGCTACAATAAGATTCGAGCTGAAGAATATTCAGTAAATAACTTCTACGACTTAGTTACCTGATTATAGATACAAACTAACTAATAGAAACACTAAAAGTGTTTCATGTGGCTATTTAATTTTAGAATATTTATTATGGATTGTAAATGAACTGTCTATGTAAATAAGGTCTTAGATTTTGTTCCCAAGCTGCTTGCTGTTCTTCCAGTTGTATGTTTCCTAGTGTTGTTTTTGTTTTGTTTTACGCATCAAATGCACACATTAATACAGTGGTTCCCAAAGTTTTTTGAGACAAGTTGTGTACCACCTACTCCAATATACTGCAAAATGTCCGTGAGCGCTGTATATATCATACAAAGCATAATAGCTTATATAATTCTGGATTATATTAAAGCATGTGCATCATATTTAAAACAAACTAGTATGGGAGATCCTTCCATTCTTATGAAATATAGATAAAATGTAAATTTTCTTTTTTTTCCCCCCAAAACTCTTTCGCACCCCCTAGGCCTTTCCGCGCATCCCTGGGCGTACCCATACCACTGTTTGAAACCACTGCGTTAAAAAAATTGTGCGAAATTGTCAATAGGTTTGTATCAGAGAACAGTGTTGGTGATAAACATACATTGGTTGAAAACTTGCATCTAGGAATTTCTCATAAATGAGTTAACTTGAATTACATGAAGAATTTGGATGATTTGGATACATTCCCAATCATTTGTAACATTTATTTCACCATACAGAATTTATTTTATGTAACTTTTTAGTAACCCAAAATAAGAACAACTGGCTATTTTTACAGGTTCAAATAAAACGAACAGGACCCCGACTTCATGAATGCCGTAACAGCTGACAACAATCTCGTACCCCCTTCACAAACACGTCTACTTCCTGTATTTTTCTCAGCTTTCCTGTAGGAGCCTCCCGTATTGTGTCTGTTAGCGCTGATGCTATCGGCTAACACAACACCAGAATAAAACATGGCCTCCAAGACTTGAGTCATGGGGGAAGACTCAACTTACCCTAACTAATTTGTTTATTGTTCTTTTATAGTGACATTTCAACTTTATTTGTCTACCCTTAGTTGAAAAGAAGTGATAATAACATTTTCAAAGTTGTAAGGACTGTAAGGACTCAGGAAATGCGTTTAAAACTCCTTGTAATGTTTTGATAGTAGGATTTGGTGTGATTGTGCTCTATTCATGTTTATGTACATTGGGGCAGACAGATGGAGATAAGCTGTCAACTCGATATCAGATAGGAGCTAAGCAACCCGGCTCTCATGGAGGTTTAACACGGGGACCGGAAAGGAGCAACAATAGGCATAATTACTCAGTGGGTGTCCCTGAGTTTGAGTGGACTATAAGGCCTCTCTGCTGTTATTGTATTTAGACTTTGTGTCATACTTACCGTAATTGCACTGGGTAAATTATACAGTTCTCGCACTGGAAAAATAGCAGATTTTTTTTTTTTTTTTTCCACTCTTAGACATTCAAAGCCTTTTTTAACATACTTTGCAGAAATGTATCTTTAGTTAAAGTATTATGGTTTTATTTGGTGTAATGTAATATTATTTTATTAAAATAA
>JACM01005545.1:0-11509 GCA_000787095.1 Periophthalmodon schlosseri
ATACACTATATAAAAAAGACACATATGTTTCTTTTGGGTTTTTTTTTTTCTCACTGTCTGACATGAAATCAGACTAAACCTTTCCTGTTTTAGGTCAATTAGGATTACCAAAAATTATTTCTGTTTGATAAATGCCAGAATAATAAGAGAAGGGATTTTTTTTTGACAATTTTTCATTACTTTCTTCAAAGTCAGGTGTTTACATACATTTCATTAATATTCGGCACCATTGCCTTTAAACTGTATGACTTGGATCAAACATTTTGGATATCCTTCCACAAGCTTCTCACAATAGTTGCTCGCACATGTCTTTTCAGGTTTGCGCATAAATTTTCAATAGGATTGAGATCAGGGCTTTGTGATGGCCACTCCATAACACTGACTTTGTTATCTTTATGCCACTTTGTAACCAGTTTGGCAGTGTGCTTCGGGTCATTGTCCAAGCTTTAACTTGGCCTGGCTGATGTCTTGAGATGTTGGTTCAGTATTTCCACATAATGTTCTTTCCTCTTGATGCCATCTATTTTGTGAAGTGCACCAGTTCCTCCTGCAGCAAAACAACCCCACAACATGATGCTGCCACCCCTGTATTTCACAGTTGGGATGGTGTTCTCAGGCTTGCCAGCTTTCCCCTTTTTCCTCCAAACGTAACATTGCTCATTATGGCCTCACAGTTCAATTTTAGTTTTGTCAGATCACAGGACATCTTCAAAAATGAAGGTCTTTGTCCCTGTGTGCATTTGCAAAGTGTAATCTGTCTTTTTTATGTTTCTTTTGGAGTAATGACTTCTTTCTGGCAGAGTGGCCTTTCAGCCCATGTCGGTACAGTACTCGTTTCACTGTGGATAATGACACATTCTTACCAGCTTCAGCAGCATCTCCACAAGGTCTTTTGCTTTTGTTCTTGGGTTGATATGCACATTTCGGACCAAAGCACGTTCATCTCTGGCATTTCTGACTTGTTTTTTCTGTCAAATACCATCATCTTGTGTCACAGCTGTAAATGTGACACTTATGCTTAGGCTTTCACTGCAAGAAATACTAGTTTTCCTCATTCTACACATCAGAATGAGATATAATAGCATATTGGCAAACAAAAGTCTTGTTCTTCAAACAAACATTACATTTTATTTGCTAACTCTTTCAGCAGAGTGGTCTGATAACAGAATATCTTATAAGAAAAAAAACAAAACAATCTGTTATATTAGAAAGCCTTTTTTATAGCTGTATAATAACAAAAAACAGATTGCACAGGGAAAAAAGGAAATATGAATGTTCAGGATAATGTTCGGATATGAGTAATGGGATTCCTTGAGCTATTTTTTTTTATTTTGAATTTTGTTTTTTGCAACATGCAACAACATGTTTCCACAACAATCACTGACAACGCTCATCATTAGCAAGCATTACTGTTTGTCGGAAAAGGCAGCAGTCCCATCTCCAAAATCTAACAGCGTATTTGTACCTAGCAACAGAGTGTCTGAATGCTCTGCCTTGAACATGAGGAGCTGCTTGAACTGTATTCTCTGCATTACGGAGAGCCAGTGGAGTTGAATGAGGACTGGTGTGATGTGTTCTATGGATTTTGTATGGGTGATGATTCCGGCATATGAATTATGGACATTTTTAAGTAGGTGGATGAGTTTTTGAGGAAGGAAAGCATTGCAATAGTCCAGTTGTGAAGTGACCAATGCGTCAACGAGGACCTGGGTGGAGGGTTGGGTGAGGAATGGACAGAAGAGGTCAGTGTCACAGTTTTATTGTCTTACCATTTCACAATCACCATCCATTCATGTTTCTCCATTCCTTCATCAACAGATCATCTTCCTTTCTTAACCAGACTTTGCTGATTCTCAAGCTCACAATAAGCCAAGCTATTGCTGCCGATTGTTCCAACAAAGTACATCTGCCCACAATTCCTGAAGGTCTGTAGCAGGCTCAAAGCTTTCCCCTTACAAACTCTCTTATTGGACAGTGGGCACCGCCATCTGTTTTCCTCTGTTGTTATCTCCAAGCTCTGTTTGCAAAACATGTCAAGCCATGGATGGCCATTCCCTTCTTGCCTGGTAGTGTCAGTATTATAAGTGAAATAAAGGGAAATCAACAGTCTTTGAAAGCGATGGCATGACAGGGGGTCAACCACCATAGAACAGTGCCGGTTTCCCAAAAAGATCTGTTTGCTGGATGATTGGCACGCATCCTCAGGGGGTGTGCCAGTTAAAGTTTAAATTGGGCCTAAACACGTCTCAAATGCTCCACATTATGGAATTAGACCTGTTAATAATGTTCTTAAATGCCTTGAAAAATGCATGTAACTTGGAATGGCAAGATCAGAATGATATCTCTGTATTTTTTATGCCAGGGGAAATCAGTCTGGTCACCGATCCCGAGTCAGGCTCAAACTCAACGGTGTAACCAGATTTGTTCTCTCACCTCAGATTAACAGAGTTTAGTGCTTCGCTCATTCTTCCATTCATGTTTTTCAATCCCCTGGGATATTTTTTTCCTTCTTTTTTAATTGTAAGCAGCCATATTTGTTTTAATGTGGACGAACCATACATGTCCCTGATTGTCTAATGCGATGCACCAGTGACCAGACTCACATCTCTGTAAAGTACTGAAAGACGTGTGTATTCTAGATCCAAGGCAACCTGTAACTTGGCCTAGTGGCATTATGTGCTCATCACCACGGAGACAGACAATGCCATAATGTATAAAATTGCTAGCAAAGTAATATCATCTCCATGGAGACAAGCTGATGGTGGATCCTCTTCCAAAAATTACTTAGTGCACCTTTAAATGTCACAATGCTTTGAAGTAGCATGTACATTCCACATTTCAGAGGGGCAGGTTTGTCTAGGTTCTATGTGTTTCTTCGGAGGTTGAATTTTCCAATTTGGGGTGTCAATCATGCCGCGCACACATGGCTACACTGCGTCAGTTTTCATAGACCGCTACATGGCACTCTCTTCCATCCACAGAACACAGAACAATATACTCCACTGTCAATCATCTGCCACACAATCCCACTGGAGTCCACCATTCCCTTTTCTTACACGTTGGATATTATGGTTACCTAATCCATGGCTCTCCTTTTTTTTTTTTTTTTAATCAATTTCAATTTTTTTCAGTTTTCTTGATTTGTCCTTTATATCATCTGTAGTATTTACCACAGTCCTCTCAAATGGTCCACATATTTATGTATATATTTGAGTTTTTTAATACAGGGTTTTTGACAGTCAATGCACAATCCAACAAAAGTGTGTGGTTATACAACATTTAAAGCTCAAGTTATATAAATGTCTGTATATAAATGTCTATACTTTTTGGATAGGACCCTTATGCTTGCCTTGTACTGTATCTAGCATACACACTTCTTCAGTGCTTTACAAAGATGTGTGTCTGGTCACCAGGGAATCTCCCCATTTTCAGATGGGTGTGAATAACAGGTGGATTAGCCAATCAGGACATACATGTTCCGTCCATGTCAAAACAAATATGGCTGCTTACGAGGAAAAAAGAACGGGAAAAAACATCAGGGGACTGAAAAACGGATTTTTGCGGATTTCTTCAGTGAGCAAAGCACTAAACTCTGTTAACCTGAGATGAGAGAAATTTGATTGTTTGTAAATGATAGGGGACTATCAATGAGATGCTTCATTTCACATGTATCACTGAAAAGCGAATCTGATGTCATGTTTGGTATCATGTTTGGTTCTGGCTCAAGACACAATGAAGGGCATAGGGACCATAGACTGTATAAAGAAGTGGACTAAGTGAGTGTGACGTCACCCATAGCGTTCGGCTCCAGTCAAATGAAGCTCAGCGAGGCTAGAGCAGTTACAGGGGCGAATTTGGAGCCAAGTTCCAACCACGAGTATCATAGCAACCAAAGAGCCAATCCGCAGCAAGGCTGTTGAAGGTAACGCCCCTTTTCACCCACACCACTGGTTTAGGGAACGTGCGCTTAGCAACGCTGTCAGTCAAACCTGCAGCTAATGCTAGCGGGAGCGACCTCAGGGAAAGAAGGCACCTGATTTGTCTGTTATTAATGTTCATATCTTAATTTACGGACAAAATGGTGAAATAAAAACAACCAGGATCAGTAGAGCTGGTTAATGCGAACATTTTAAGACCAAAATGACGAGTCTGACAGCAGCAGCAACAGAGAGAGGGGTGACAGTTTCTCAATGTAAAGTGAAACTTTTTTCCGTCTGTAAAAAAAATACAGAGAGATATCATTCTGGATTTTTCCAGGCAAATATAAAGATAAAAAAGATGTACAAGTGAACATTCATGCAAACTGGGATTAATCATATAGAAAGAAAGAAAAGAAGAAGAATGTACAAGTTGGAAAGGTGGATGACAGCTCACTAGTTTTCACAAAGACCATTGCATAAATGAAGAGGGAGGCAAAATAATTCTATTATAATATTATGGTATATTATTAACTCTACAGAAAACAATAAAAGTGTGCACCCAAATTTTAAAAATGTGTCTAAATAAATAAATTAAACAAAACTATGATTGAAGTAAATAATGAATTCACTTAATGAATGAAATCCACCACACCGTCCCTGCAAAGAGAACCAAATCTTCTCTAGATCCAAGTGCATCATTATAGCTCTTACCCTTCTGACATGTGACGGGGCTCTGCATGTTTCCGGTTCAATAAAATGAATCTTTGTGCAAGCAGACAAGAAACTGTTAATTTAAGACACAACTGTAGTCGCTTGTGAAACCAACGCTTTTATCATCACTTAATCCAAGCAAAAGGAATTCCAAAGATGACATAAATGGTGCTGTTTGAACATTTAAACAAAAGACGTCTGCAAAGGCGACAGAAAAAGACAACCGCGGAGGAGAAGAGCGTGATGAAATGAAGAGAAATAGTATTTGTACAAAAGGAGAACACAGGCGGAAATATGAACAGGCAAGAGATACTCCAGAATCCAGAACAATGAAAGCTGTGAAACAAGTCAACCCAAAACTTCAGATTTTTGTCCCTGTCAAGCATTACGAGGCCAGCCAGTTTTCTGTATGTTGCTCTCAACTTTCAACCCCGTTTTATGCTTTTTTATAATGTTTAAAAATACCCTTGTTAATGACCACAATGTTTTTATCACATAATGGATCAGCGGGAGTCTGACAACCTTAAATGTCTTGATTATATACTGTAGCTATTCTCTGCTGATGTTGAAAGCTGTGAAATTGCGTATAAACAATTACACAAAAAAGTCTCAAACATTTTGAAAGGTCGACCCACCTCTGTTGTTCAGATGCTGTCTCTGAATAATTGCCCTTCTCATTTCAAAATCTGAGCCACTTCAAGGCCAGCGGAAAAATGATACCAGCCCTGAATTCTGATCAGATCTGCCCGTCTGGTATTTTTGGAGGTCCTGGGGTCAACACTTCAGTTGGCTTGTTATCTCGTTGGGTGAATTCTAAAACAGAAACTGCCAAAAGTACTTGTGAATGAAATATGTGCCATCCATGTGTTACAATATGAAGGTGAATCCCAAACAGCTGTCTTGGGTGGAAGAGAAAATATAGAGAATCAGGAGGCGAGATTGACAGCATAAATTGGACCAGTGAATGGAAGAAAAGTTGAACTCTGTGGTATGGAAGTAAGAAAGAATGGACAAATTAAATAGTATAAAAAGTCACATTGTACAGATTCTAGGTTCACTAAAGTCCCCAGCTGACATAAAATAAAAATAAAGTGTGAAAATGTACTGCCCAAGCTAGAACTAGCATTCCCATGAAGTGTTTTGGGAATTCTATCATTATTATTATTACTATATTACACGAAATTGACTCATGAGCTTTTAACCATGCTAGAATATCATCAAAAACATACCCGGAGTTGTTCCACCTTGTGATGTCATCAAGTGGTAGTTTTAAAGTTAACAGCTATTTCTAGCCTCAATTGAACTGAATTACTCTACAATGCAACAGACTAACCTCAAGTTGATGCTTTTTTTGTGTTTTTCTGTTTTCTTCAGTTGAAAAAGTCTACAATATCTGTTGTACCACGGAGTGAATAGGTTTCAACGAGGCTAAAACAATATCTTCAAAGTTTGGCAGTTCCAGGGCTGCAAATTATTCAAATTATTCTAGTAAGTTCATGGGCCAGACCCCAAAATTTGACACATTGGTATCACTCGAGGTGGCAAGGGCTATCAGTGATTTTTGAAAAGGTCCATATCTAAGCTTTATATTTTGGTGTGATAGACTTTTCTGAGTTTCAGCTGTGTCACAGTTATCAGCCTTTGAAAAGTACAAACCATGTGTTGACAAATGCACTTCAGACACAGGTCCATATTTTGGTTTAGGCCATGGGACACCAATCAGATAACGTTTAAACCTTTGTGTCTGGTATAATTTTAAAGGAAGCAGTCTTGTCTTTCACTTAAGCACAGTTATGACCATTACCATTTTCTCATGTACTGTTTTATTTCAATTTACCCTGAAACTTCAAGGAACATGATAGACACACATTTGTGAAATGAAGTGAGTCTGTTGAAACTGAGGATTCAGTAAATGTATCATATGTCTGTCTGTATTGTTTCAAATTCATTTATAGTCGAAGGCAGAAGAGAACAATAACACAGGCAGTTATGGCTTTAAACAGTGTAATTCTTATCCCAAATATTAGCATCTGTCTATGTGTTAGTGTTCATTTGTGTTCATTTGTGTTCATTTGTAGAACAATGACTACATGTTTACAGTTATACAGCTGAAATTATTATTCAATAGTACAATTTTAGTTTCAGAGACAAATGTTTGTACATAGTAGTGATAGTTCTGATAGCACTGCTATGTGAGTGCTGTGTGCCCATTTAAGCTTACATATTACACACAAAAAACAATTCTCACATGACAGTTTGAAAAGCTAAGGTTACCATGGTAATTGTACCATACACAATAGTTGAAGTCATTATCTGGTAGGTGGCACATGGCCTAAACCAAAATACAGACCTATGTCTAAAGTCATAGAAAAGTTCTATTCTGTCAACTGAATAAAAAGTTACTGAGTGAAACTTTTTGTCCAGTTGACAGAATTTTTCTTTTACTATGGATCATACCAGGACAACTGGGGGATTACACAGACACCTGTGTCTAAAGTGTATTTTTCGACACATGGTCTGTACACTTCAAAGGCTGATAACTGTGATACAGCTGAAACTCAGAAAAGTCTATCACGCCAAAATATAAAGCTTAGGTGTGGACCTTTTCAACTGCTAGTCCTTGCCACCAGAGTGATACTAAAATTTTGTCTGGCCCATGGACTAACTGAAGGTGTATGGAATTTAAAAACACAGTGGAGCATTTCCTGTGTTACCACTCAATGGCATCGCAAAGTGAAACAGAGTGTTTTCAGTTTGACAAATAACACAGTTCATTTAGCATAATACCCCCTCTTTAAGGTTAACAATGGATTCGGGAGTTTAGTGAAGTCAGGACCAACAACTGAGAAGAGGGAGCTTTTTCCTTGGCTCTTCCTTGGTTTTGCCGACTCAGTTCTCGAGGTGTGGTCAGTCTGATGGATCCACCAGATCTGCCAAACCCTGGAACAACAGCTGATCAGAGACACGTCACACCTGTCAGGTGACACCTCTGATAAAGGCAGTTGTTCAGTCACCCTGAACATGTTGGGTAAATAAGCTTACAGCTTTTTGTAACTTTTAAATACATTTAAAAAGCAGTATTTGTAAATGTTTTCTTAATTGCTTTACAGTCCTTTTCCTTTATTATCTTTTAATGCCTGCATTTACATTCTGATCTATGTCTACTATAATTATCCTTTAGCTTCATAAGTGGTAATTGTATCCCCATCTTCTGCACTTTAAATGTCATTTATGTATCTTTTTAAGTAATTTGGTTGTTACTTGATAGAAAAGAGAGACACAGCTATTTGCAGCCAGATAAATTCTTGCAATCTTGGTGAGTTCACAAATTTACAAGAATCCATTTTGCACTTTAACTCAAATTTAACAGTGGACTGGACCCATCAGACCAATGACAAGGCAGCATTGCGGTTTGACACAAACTTGATGGCGTCAGTGGACACACTTTGATGTATTTTAGCCAAAATACTGACTTTTAAAAGTTTTATTTCCCGTTTGCTCTAAGAGAGAGCTACCTCAGTGGTTAATGTATAAAAATCCACTCTGTGCAACAGGAGTAAATATGGCCTTATCATGAAAAGTATAGTTTGGATGAATGAATAACATGATCATTGACATAATCTTGGCATTAGGGCTGACATCAACTAAAGAAATTCTTGATCAACAAAAGACATGGCTTGCCAGTTGATTAGTCTTCTAAAAAGGGGGCGTGGCAAAAGCTCTCAAAACTATTATGTATCTGTATGTTTCAGACCCAAACTGCTCACAAGACCACACCTGCACAGAAGTTCATGCAAACAATGTACTTATATAAAGACAGATTCCAATTGTCATTCATGAGTATAATCTGCCTTTTCACTTATAAATACCAAAAGTACCAAATCTTCAGCAAACTCACTCACTCATCCACCCAAACGACTAAAGGACTGCAGCCCTATTTGGCACTATACCCCACTTTCATCCTTAATAATAAATGATCAGATCAATGTGTGGATCCAAAACCACTTTCTCCAGCTAAACTCAAGACTGGAGTCATAGTGTTTGGCCGACAAAAACAAAGAGACAGTGTCAGCAGTCACCTCCAGTCTCTCTCTCTAAAACCTTCAAATCAGGCTAAAAATCTAGGGGTAATAATGGAGTCAGACTTGAACTTTATCAGCCACATCAAATCAATAACATCTGCAGCTTTTCACTATCTAAAAAACATTGCATAAATCAAAGGTATACTGTCAAAACCAGACTTGGAGAGACTTATCCTGCTTTTGTCTCCACATAACTTACTCACTCAGCCACTTCTCCTTTCTGCTGTTGTCCCATATAAATTCTTATAATCTACATAAAATGATTATTCGACTAAACCAAATTTTGGTCAACTGCAGCCCTACTACTATATTCCACTTTCACCCTTTATAATGAACACAAGCTGCTGTAATCATCAAAACAAACTCTAATTAACAGGCTTTTGCTAATTCTCATGCTGCATTTTTCATAATTATAAACATGCTATTAAACTTGTAAAAACCTCATTAGCACTTTAATGACTGATATGGGGTTTTTAAATACATCAGGATTAGTGTTCGGTATCGCCTGTCTATTTGTCTTTATTTGACGGAAGTTTATTTGCGCACAGCCCATTTGCTCTGTGATGAAACGTCTCGCACATCCACAACTAATTAAAGCCTCCAAATTTATCTAATAATCATTATGTCTAAAGAAGTCTATAGAAGATGGGTTGTGAAAAAATATGTTTAAAAAGTTGAACGTCTTTGCAATTATTCACAGTCAAAGCATTGGATCGGCTTTTTTTGGTGAGAGAAAGGAGCCCACAGTCACCTTGCTTTCCCCATTGTTATAAACCTACAATAAAATCAACACATACATAATAATAACTGCTAAAATATAATAATGTATTTGTCTTATAATGCGCTTTTCTAGCACACATCACTTAAACGATCTCCATGAAGATGTCAATGCTTTGCCTGTAAAATTCCATAGTATGGCATTTAACTTATATTCTCCATGGCGACAAGCACATAATGGCATGGTTTAACAGTATGAATGTTACTGTTTTTTTTTTGTTTTTGTGTTTTTTAGCAGAAAAGTTCCATACTGCATCTTTAAAGTGTTGTATATTATTTATTCATTCACTCACTGACTGCCAAACTATGCCATCTGACCCTCTGACCACCACCACCTCTCATCCGCACACTCCATCCATACATTGGCGAAGCAGGAGAAATGTCTTGCCCAAGAACACAAGAACGGCGTAAATTGTTTGGACGGATGCTTTTAATGTCATACTGTGGAACATTCCAGGCAAAGGTTAACGTACCCGCGGTGGCAGCAAAAGCCTGCGCCAAATTTTGTGTATCATTCACAGCTTTCGGAGCCACAGCTGCCCTGCGCTGACTGCCAAACCGAGCCACCACCCCTCGTTCATATACTACATCCATACATAGGCAAAGTGGGAGAAAGGTCTTGCCCAAAGACACAAGAACAGTATAAATTGTTTGGAGCTGGGATCGAACTTCTAAGCTTTGAGTTGATGGCTAAACAATACAACTAGTGCCGCTGCTGCTTGAACGTTGCCTGTGAATATACTGTTTCTGTTTTCTCTATCCAAAGCTTTACTTGCTTGTCAGCTGTAAAACCAAGTCCTGACATCTCTATTATTACACTGTCGACCAACAGCTTCTCTCTCTCAGTGGAAGTGCGTATCCCGACACGAGCCTTCACAAACACAAACATGCCCACAAAACAATGTGGAAGATACTGCTCTCTGTGTACAGTGTTAGAACTCCAAACATGTCTGTCAAATTGCGGGTTGTGCTTGACTTGAAGTGGCCCTAAGAGAAACTGAGATGTCCTACAAGAAATACTAGAATACAAAAAAAATAAGGCCCGTTATATGAGATATTTATTTCTCTCAAAGTAGGACGACGCCCAGTGGGAGGAGGCCCCGGGGCACACGCTGGAGGGACTATGTCTCTTGGCTGGCCTGGGAATGCCTCGGGATACCTACGGAAGATCTGGAGGAAGTGCGCGTGGAAAAAGGGAAGTTTGAACCTCCCAACTCAGACTGCTGCCTCCGCGACCTCGCCCTGGATTCAGCAGAAGAAAGTGCTTGGATGGGTGGATCGAAGTAGAACGACTGTATGTTCTTGGAAAATTGTCCACGGAGATGCAAAACTGTGTGAACTGATGAGGTAAGGTAATGGCAGCCTGTGTGGTGTAGAGTCGACGACTGTAATGGAAATGATCAAATATGGCTGAAATTCAATGAACCAAAGAGAACAGGAAATCCACAACTGCACTGATTAACAACAAACCAGAACTTATGCTAGCTTCATTACTAATCTAACTTTTGAAAACAAATGTGCACGTCTCTGCGGATAAAAGCAGCCATATACAGCATTTGACAAAAGACAGAATATCGCCGTACGAATATTAATAAGAAGAAGCCTGCAGCCTCCTCCGACTTAATAAAGGTGTGATTTATTGAGGACGGCTTTTACCTGCTCCTGATAATGTCAGATAGTGGCTCGTTATAAATGGTGCAAGCGGATTAAAAGAACAGAGAAGATAATCCTAATGAATTTAATAAAGAAGGATTATATGACACAATCATATTTTATCTAAGCAGGGTTATACAGTATGAAACTATTGTTAAATGGGATTTTATTGGTGTGTGTGTGTGAGTATTGTTGTGAGTACTGGGGTTGGGAGTATGGACTGGAGTCAGAAATAGAAAGGAAGTGTGCACTCAGGCTCAAATGCAGCGTTGATGCTTTGGTTGAAATATGCAAAAAGTATAGTTTTTATATTTTACCAATCAAAAGAAGAAAATATGTCTAATAAGCTATATATTGCATGAATTA
>JACM01014318.1:0-13619 GCA_000787095.1 Periophthalmodon schlosseri
GATACAGGAGGTGTTGAGCAGGACAAAACAGACAAGCACACGCAGAAACATACACAGTCAAACAAAAAGAGGTAAGATGAAGGAGTATAGTATTAATTAGTTAAAATAAAAATTATTACAAAAAGGCCCTAATATTTGTAAATAAATGGACTGGGAATATCTGAATTTTTAAATCATTTTCACACTTCAAATTTCAGCGACCAAGATGGTGCTGAAATGTAACATTCAGAAAACATTCAGACTACTCACTACTCCACAGAGGAAAAAGACACATCAAGCTGATGGAGATCTCGCCGTCAGAAGGAGAATGGAAGATCTTAGGTTTCCCGTAGCATTGCTGATTGCAGCAAATATTTAATGTCCATTTCCTGGAGCTTCTTTTTGATGGTGTTGAACTGTTGACGTTTCTTCGTAAGATCCTCACTGAAGTCAGGAAAGATGTGAATATGTGCTTCTTGACAGCGTAGATCCCGCTTTTCTCTGGCCAGGTGCAGTATGTGAATATTGTCTTGAAAACTGAAGAACTTGACCAGAATTGGCTGTGACTTCACCTTTGATCCTGACTATTATTAGCCCTTTTGATAGATGTCACATTTGGGAGGTTTTCCTGTTCCAGGAGCTGGGGGAGCAGTTTGTTACTGAATCTGATAGTGTCTGGGCATGTTTGTGATGATGAAAGCATTATAACATAGATAAGAGAATATTGTAATATGGGCCCTTTAAGGTAAGCATTTTCCTTTTCAAGTGCTGCAGAATGCCCTTGGTGAGGTCATCGATGTTAGAGCTCACTCGTTTAATCACAGTAATCTGGATGCAAAGTGTGGACACTGATCCTTCTATTTTATTGATGCTATCTTGTAGTGGTGATATATTTGCGTCAGCGTATACTCGGAGTTCTTGGTTAGTCTGCTGAATTGTGTCCCAGATACTCTTGAGCTCGATGTCACCTCGCTGCTCCATTGTTTTCTAGCGTGCTGCAGTTTCTATAGAGAGCACAAACTTTCAACTATACTTTGTTTTAGAAAGCGTTGGTGGGAATCCTCGCCAAAGAAAACTGGGAATTGGCAGCTATATCAGAAGATACTGGCTAGAGAAATTAATGAGCCTGGATCTGCACACACTCACTCATGTTTGGGCAGCCATGTGTTAGCATTTCTGCTAACTAGTGGCATGCGGTCAGGGCAATCAAGGTAAGTCAGCACTTGTCCAATAATCTCAAATCATCGTGTGTCAAAAGTATAATGAAATTGTTTCAAAATATATCCAAATAATCCTTTTTTTTTTTTTATAAGGTGGTGTTGTTATTGACTAAATACTGATGTCCACCCAAACGCCACTGATGCTAACACATGGCATTACACGCCATACACCTTCATTAGAATCATTTGGATAATATCAGCCCAGGAATTGCCGGTCTCTACTGAACTAAAGGTAAAAGGTAGTTCAACTTGAAAACTTACACTTCATGATATCATAAGGTGTAACACAGCATTTTTAGCTTTGGAGATGTAGACAGACTAATAATAAAGGGTTACTCAAACATGTGTGAATGAAACAAAACACAACTCTGGGCATGTTTTTGAGGAGGTAACAACATTCTAACATGGCTTAAAGCTCACAAGAGTCAATTTTGCGTAATATGAGGCATTTAAGCCATTGGGTCTTACACAAATTAGCCTTTAACCAGCCAGCAAGACAGACATTACAAACTGACTGCTCTTGAGAAGATGACTCTAATTTGCCCATTAAAGATACAACTTAAAATGGATTTATCTTCTGAACCATAATGACTGAACAGTTAACATGCGAACTCACTAACAGCCTCCACACTCCTCCCTGACCTTGCTGGGGTTGAATTCCTGTTCCGTGTGTTTAACCCCGCGTGCACCAGGAGGAGGGCTGTCACTTTGCCCGCCTGGGGACCTTACTGTTCTGCCTCACTGCCCCGACAAGGACAGGCTCCACTGGACATGAAGTGCACGCAGAATGTCCAGAGAAACATGTTAGCCATATATTCAGTGGGGCTAAAACATGTGACACGCTAACCACATGAGTCAACAGACAGCAAAGGGTCACAACACATACAAACACGCTACAGTTCACACAGACTGCTCATGGGGTTCATGCTAACAACGCATTTATCATACTACCACATCGGAGCTAAACACGGTACACGCTAACCCCGGTGAGGCTGTAAGGTTCATCGCAATCAGATCGAAATTTGAATGGATGCAATTAGCAAATCGCAAAGGCTGTAATTTTTTTTAAGTATCATAATTTCCTCCAAAAACAATACAATATCCTGTCTTATTCTGCATAAAAAATGCTACCCCTGTAGCTTAGATCTGTACAAACATGTTGTTTGTCAGTTCATATTTCAATCTTTTTGTCAGTTCTTCAGGATGTGATTAAACCGAATCCTATTTTAGGAAATCTGCAAATCCAGAAAAGTCCAAAAAATCACAATAAAGCTAATAAAGAAGTCCATAAAAAAAACAAAAAAAACATGCTAACCAGATTAATGCACAAAGGTGAGCATAAGGGTTAAAATAATAATAAGATGCAAATTATATATCTCCATATAGATTTCACTTGGGACCAAATGAGAAACAACCGCTACATATTGTGTCCTTCAGTTAAACCAACACTGAAAATATGTTAGTAATTAATTTAAATACACTTCAGTTTAAGTTCAATTTTGTTTACTTGAACAACATGCAAGTTTCTGATACATCATGATGTAATACTACATTTGAGCTCAAAAAGACAAGGAAGAAGTGTAAACTTAAATACTACTACCCCCCACTCAACTGAAAAAGACAAACTAATCGCACATCTTACAAGCTCACAAAATGTCTTGGGCACAGACACGTTAAGACAAGATTTCATTACTACAACTACTATCAATCAACAACAACAACCACTAATTTTATTTATAAAGCACATTTTATGTGACCAGCACAGACCCAGTGTGCTCAAAAAATAGAAATAAAACAGTATAAAACGCAGTGAATAAGACATTTAGCAAAAGGCTTGTGCGAACAGGTAAGTGAGTTCCAAACAGTTGGTCCATAGTGACAGAAGGCAGCTTCAGAATGATTTCTTGGTACAGCATGCAGTCTTAGGTTGGTGGATCTTAATTCTCTCACAGGCTGTACTCTGTGAGCATGCCAGAAATATGAGGGACCAAGACCGTTCAGAGATTTGAAAACAGTAAGGAGAATTTTGAAATCTATTCTTTGTTTAATAGGAAGCCAGTGAAGCGATGGGAGAATAGGGGTGATGTGTTCAAATGATCTGTTTTTTGTGAGGACTCAGCATTTTGAATAAGATGGAGTTTGGGGAGCAATTGTTTAAGTAGACCAGCAAGTAGAGACTAGATAGATAAAATGAATAGAATGGGTCTGAATCAATCAAACTTTAGGCTACTTATTATTGGCTTTCCGATTTTAAAATGTGACAATATCATAATTCCAGATGGGGTGAAAGTACATTGTACTTTGCCATAAAATTGAAAAAGGTTAATGTACAAATTTTGAGTCTGATAAACCCTAGAAATCACTGTGTTACAGCAAAAATTTGGATGTTAATATTTTATATGATTAATATTAATTTTAGCTGCACCTGTGAAATGTTATGATGTCATCTGTAGCCCAGCAATAGCACTTTTGAAAATACGAATACACTCATAGGGAAGCTCTTGAAGGTTGTACTAACACAAATATGTTAAAGGTTAACTGTGGATGCTGGTGTATTGGCACTAATATGGTTTATACAATTAAGTGGGCCTATTTCAATTATTGTCATGTTTTGTTTCCTTGTTTGTGGCTTTGAATTCCTTGGAAACATAATAATTAGGTAAGTCATTATTTGCATATTATATTCCAAATGGAGAGCTTCTGTCTGTGACATACTGGTGCATATATAATGAGTTTGTCTGTATAAAGCTCTGAGCTGAGGATGCCTGTGGGCAAAGTTAATGTGGGTCATACATGAACAGCAAGGGGCCCAGATTTGACCCTTGGGGAACACCCAGGTGTGATATTACTGAATTCTGATTTACATAATATAGATGGCATATCCAATGTAATGACAGCTGTGCCAGAATTAGGTAGAGCATAGAATGGCAGTTATTTTACAGATGTAGGCTACTATTTGATAATATTGTTTGAGAAATATAGTAGCGTTGTTAATTCCATAGTAGCAAGTATTTCTGTTCTATTTTTTTTATTTAAAGCAGAACTAAGTAACTGTCAGTGATAGAGCTTCGCCTGCAGCTCCCTTATGAAAATACACTGTCAGGGATCAGACTCAAAAGCACTTTTTCCCCTTTTATTCTCTTTTATTTTTTATTTAAATAAAGCCATATAATCACATATTTAACCATCACAGGGGCTTACACGTTTAATTAGGTAAAAAAAAAAAAAATTGTATGTAAGTTTGTATCACTTGTTTTTAAACTTTAAAAAAGTTTTGGGTCTTGAGGGTTACAATTTTAGATTTAAAATTCACAAACAGTGCATTAGCCCAGCCCTTGTGGATGGTGTGGAGCTTTCAGAATTCTGTGGTAGTGGTAATAATAAAAGAGAAGCTACAGTATGCCTGGAGTTTGGCTCTGAGCTACTGACCCATAACACTATAATGAGTGCTTTACTGGTGGATCAAACTCCTCACAGTGGCCTGGGGAATGAAGGCTGTGCACAACAAACCCATTAAAATATTTATTCATTCATTTATTAAAAAGTGTAGAAAAAAAAACAAAAAAACATACAAAAAAACAGAAGGTTCCCATTGATGTAGGCCTATAGCATAAACAGCTTGCAAGACTGGGGCATAACATACAACTAATATGAACAAAAATGGGATCTTGGAATTTCTATTTGTAATGTCAGAGAACATTTCACAGTTATTTTCACTTTAGTTGCTCCTTACTGCCCCCCACTGTCTGTGAATCTGCTCCTATACAGCCGTTGAGCCTCTGCAGTTATAAATGTGCTCTGTTACGCTAATGTTGCTAACCTGTACACGGAGCTCATGTCAACAAAAGCAGAGATTCACACTCAAACGTTGCTTTATTAACTATTAATTTAGTAATCCGAATATTGTGACTACATTAACTCGGATCCCCATTTTTGGCTTTGGATTTGGGCACTTACCTAGTTTTTATTACTTGATTGAGTCTTTACTGTAATATACTGGTCACTGTTTTTCTGACTTGACAACTGGAACGTGCGTCCGATGTTAACTCAGAGTTTGCGTCATTCCGAGATCCAAAATTCGACCTCCGAAAGCGACTGGAATGTAGTATGAAACATGATTGGTATTTTCTTAAGAGATACTATAAAGGTACAGTATATGCAAATGTAGGCCACTAGAGTAGTTTTCCACAAAGGGCCTTTACCTTAAAATAAGTCTATGTATGTGTTAGCGACTACGCATTGATGCTGATTTCTTCCAAAGCAATTTTTACCCTTGTATTTGTATTCTTTCATAACCTCAGTTGAATTCTGATGATTGATGTCTGTGTTTATGACCTTGTTTGACCATTTTTTTTCTCTACTTTCTGCCTTTAGCAGTTTGTTCGCATTTACGTCAAAGCTTTGTTTACATTCACACTTCCACACGATCTGTCAGTATGCACGCACTTGGGTTTAGCGGACCTCTGACAACACAAATACAACAAGTGTTTTTGTCTCACCTGACACAATAACCTAACGTTCATGGGGACTGCAAGATTGACAGAACAAAACAAGCACAGCTCATGTGCAAATCCTAAGGGGAACATATTATGCAGAGTTGACTTTTATGAGCTTCTAACCACGTTATAAGAGTGTTCCTTTATCATTATCTCTTAAATTGTATGTTGATTGACTCATGCATGTTTGAATAATCCTGTATTGTCCTGCATTAGAGACTCAGAAAATGTGTTTTGACCTACCCCTTATTTACGCCCACTGCTCTGTATTTGCGATTATTTAAAGGATTCAGTCTCCGGATCATACATGTTAAAGAGGGGGTATTTTACTTTTATGGGGTATTAATTGCTAACACATAGCATATTTAGATCATCATGTTACTTTTTATTGTTTTGAAAATGCTATATTCACAGAAAACAATGTATTGACATGTTTCACTTGTCTGAGTCTCCCTGCTTGCTGCTGTAAAATGCCCCCAAAAAGGCAGTGCTTCTCAGTTCTGCAGTTTGTAAGTCAATGGACCCGTTTCTATTACCAAGCTGTTTTAGATCAATATTGTATTTTACAGTGAACAAAATGTACAATTGCGATCTGCTCATGTTGTGGTTTAATATTACCAGAACATAATAACACCTGCAAGAATCTGTTGTATACTCCATAATTGAAGTCAGTAGCAAAGGAGGTAGCCAGATACACAAAGATAGAAAAAAAAAACTTTTGTATTGGACATGTCAATAGGATTTTAAAGGTGTTCACATTCTGTAATTTGATAAAGTTAAAAGTACAAGTGTAGGGCAAGGACAAAATTACTCTAAGGGAGACACACACATTTGAAATGAAATATTCAAACAGAAAGTCTACAAGAAGTGAACCTCAGTATTTGATTATTTAATTGGGTCAGATACTACAATAATCTGACATAAGTATATAACTATTTACCCACATGCGAATGAATATTCCATGTGTTTATGTTTTTGTTTTTTATTCATAAATTTATAACAAATATACTGACTGATTTTTATTTTTGGATTATTTATTGTTTTATTTATTTTTGCATTCTACAGTTACAAGAGTCTACTTTACTATGTGCTTGCCTAAATTACTCTAAATGAAACAGCCTTGCATTTTTAATTAATATGTCAAAACTGTGTTCCTCAAGGAATTGTCCAGGGTCCAATGCTGTTCGTTAATGGCCCACATATGTCGGCACCTAGAGACTTCCTGACAACTCTATGGAAATGAAACCATGTATGCTCCCACCTTGTACCACCCTATTTTAACTTTCGCCTCACAAAGAAGTTGGGAGCAATTTGGGGTTAGCCCTGATATGTGTAGCCCCCTTCAGCCCAACCTTTTGTCTTTGTCTGGGGGGAAGAGGCTGATTTGAAGTTCTGAGATCAACTTCAAAGTAAAGTGACCCTGTTATCTCCATTTGGGTAACTATCTTGTAAAAGCTGCACTGCCAATATTTGTCTGCACGTCTCCCCCTCTCCTGATTGTCTCTCTTTGTTGTACTGTCTGTGTAACCTGCTTTAGTCAATATTCTCATCAGCGGTTGCTTGTCTCTTATTCATCATAATATCCATGGTTCGATATCCACTTAAGTCCATTAAAAACACCACTAATTTATATAGACATGTGTTCAACTCTCTTCATGAGAGTGCAGAGAGTATTCAACGTGTCCATAGGCAAGACAGTAATCCTACCTTGTTGCAATATGTTTTGGTATAATGGATTATGTGCATTTGAGTACCCCAAAAAGGTGGGCCGTAGACGATTTGCATAAATGAATAAAGCATTCTATTAGCAACAAAACAAAACAGATTTTTTTTTTTTTTCAGGTTTTTTTTCTTTTATATTGTCATCTAAAAAAACATCAAGATGTGGATTTTTTTTTTTTATTTATTTTTTTTTTATTTTTGTACCTCTTTTCATTTGTTAATCAGGCTTGTTCCAAATTAGCTCTCTGGAGACCATCTTACAAAATTTGTGTGATTTTACAGGTAATATTAGATGTCTGTCCTCACATGTGATTGACGGACATATTGTTCTGCTCTGCAATATGAGCTTCAGCGGATCTGAGCAGGAGCAGCTGTAAATTCACCTTTTGATTCACTTAAGATTTGGTTCTCAGAGTTGGATCAGAAAAAAACAAACAAATACGAAGAAGAAATAGGGACCACTTTAGGTTAACTCAACTGATAACATATTATACACACCTGCCCTGCACTGTGACCGAACACATGCTAGACCTCAGCATTGTGACATTATCCCCTCCAGCAGTTTGCTGATTTGTCCTATCAAACAAAGCCAACAGGCCTTAAATAATAATGTAGTATGAAAAACACTGTCATGTGCTTTCAACACTATTCTCAATGGTTTTCTGTATATATGTATATGTGTATATGTATATATGTCCATGTGTTCAAACTGACTGGTCACGCGTGATGACAATAAGCCCTCAGTACATTTTGTGAATATTACGCAATCATTACATCCGACCTGGTCCCACAAGGTTCAACCCTGGGTCCAGTACTATTCATAAATGATCCACATTCAACATAGCCTGAAGGTTTCCTCTCAGCTCTAAGCAGATGAAGCCATAAAGAACATAACAATACATTTGAGATCTTAACTACTTCCCTAAAGGCCTCAAAGAATAAAACAAATCATTAGAGTCATAGTCATACAGAGCACTTAGAAGTAGGTATGATAATTGTAATTCAAACACCTTCAGATCACATTTTACATAACACTATAAAGCAAACTCACTATGAAAAAGAGTTGCGTGCTTTCAACACTATTCTCAATGGTTTTCTAAATTATTCTATACAGGCTCAGGTGCAAACATACATAAAGAACAAAGCGTACATTGTTTTTAATGCTCACACCTGAGTTTTTTCACTGACAGCAAGAGTACAAAGAGAGAACAATAAATGACTACACCTACAATATATTCTGCAATAATATTAAACTTGGGTATTCCCCAAGGGTCAACCAGTTCTGTTCATTACTGACCTACTTATAAGTTTGCCCAGAGGCTTCCTGACAGCTACGAACAGAAAAATCTAATAAGCACCACAATGCCACTCAGTAGACATCTTAAATATACATCAATACTTCAAATGTTGTACATCTTAACTTTCTTTAGACACGGAAGTACTGTAACTGCATGATGAACTGAGAACAGATTCCCCCTTCAACCAACTCGTGACTTCAAAGTGGTGTAAGATACCATCATTCAACAGCGTCAAGTCAGTCCAGGTGGAATAGAGACTCAGGTGCAAAGTAGAACAGAACAAAGTGTATATTCTCTATAAGTACTCCTCCCCATCTGAGTGCCACTACAGCACGTTTTCAACCGTTGAAATTCAAATAATTCAATTGAATATATAAAGCAGATTTTATTTGTATAATATAGTATTGTCCAAAATTACTGTGGTCACATAGCCAGGATGACAATAAACCTCCCAAAACATTAAAACATTCAATTAATACAGCACACACTTGGGTGTCCCACAAGGTTCGACCCTGGGTCCAATGCTATTTATAAATGACCCACATTAAACTTAGCCCAACGGCATCCTGTCAGCTCTATGTAGATGAGGCTGTCATGCATTTAACAATACACTTGAGATCTTAATTACTTTGTGTAACTTATGTGGATCATATTAAAACTTATAATCATTATGGTGTGTAAAAAAGTCAGGAATAAACAGTTTCTTTCAGACATTCAGGAAATTTTATTTGTATAAAATTTTCATTATACTTTTGTAAAATGTATGATTTAACGATAACAAACCCTTTCCCACCCCACAACATCCTATACATACAATTTATTTAGGCCATTTGTCCACACCCAACTGCCTTTGTAGAAATGTGTTTGTATGGCTGTGTAACTGGTACTGGTTAGAGAGACCACAGGCATAGAAAGAAAGTCACAGCCCCAGGGCATCTGTGATACAGTAGATGATGCCACCACTGAGGAGTGAATGAATAATGGATTCAATTATAAAAAGCTGTGGGGCCCTAAACAGCACTATATAAATCAAAACCTGTGTTATAATGCAATTTTGTTTGTTTGTTTGCAAAATAGTTTCTTTTCTCACTTTGAAAATGAAATGAAATTGAAAAATGTAAAACATAAAAGAGGCTTTTAAAGTAGAAACTAACTAGAACATGTATTGCTGTCTGTGCTGTCAGGCAGAACTGGCTCAGTCGGCTCCGCTGCTGCTGCTTGTTGTTAGCGACGCCTCACTTTGCCATTGTGTAATCCGGATCCGTGGCACGCTTTTGGGACAGACTCGGTGCCAAGTGTCCCCTCTGCTCCCGGCTGCAGGCGGACGTCTAGACCGCTGCTCTATCTTGTGTGGAAGCGGTGGTGCAATGCTTTTCTTTGGGCCTAGCGTGAAGTATGGCATTGCTCGCCGGCTTGAGGCACTGTGACAGCTGTCTATTCTTGGAAGCGAGGATGACAGTCAAAACTGGAGAACCCCATCTCCTTAATGACTCAAACCCAGAGCCAGTCTCATAAGCAGCTCCTTGACTTGGTGATGATAGTGGGAAAATCTAAGCCCATGTCCATCGCCATTGTGAATGAATTAGATGCGACTGTAGCCGTTCCCGGTGTAAAATACGCCCCTGCTGCCGTGGGATGCAGTCACCCAACCCCCTACCCGTGTTCAGTATGATACATGGGGTTGTCATAGTGCAGCTAAACCAAAGGGTCCAACTTCCTCTACTCCCTTGCACAACTGGTCTCTTAAATAGTAAACAAAAGGAAAGCGCTCACATCATCATGCAAGCACTAATCAGAGGCAGCCATTGGAGCTTTCAAATAGATTTAACTTTCTTGACCTGAAGGAGTTTCCATGTCTCCATGTCTATCAAGTCACGAGGAGTTACCGTCCCCTCTTAGACCTTGTGACAAAGTTGGCCTCTGTCCCATTAAACCCACATTAATTGAATTTAATTTCACACATTTGTTCATTTAATTTCTCATAATTTTTCAATATTCAACTAAACTAGACAGAACTATCCCGGGTTTGTTTTGTTTAGTCGTATTCAGTTCAGTTAAACACGTCATCCATTCTTACCTGAATCTCCACATGGTCCAGACCAAAGTCATCTTTCAAATAAATTACTGTCTGGTAAACACTGGTAGACACTTTTTTTATGCAAGTCTTCCTCCTACTTTGACCACATCGGGCCAGCTTCCCCACAGATCCTCACGGGACATCACAGCAGCACCCAGTCCATTACGGCAACGAAATCAGAGTAATTCCCATTTCCATAAAGATACTACAAAACATAAAAAAGGGCAAAAAGTCCCAGCCGCAACGTGTAATTAATCATCAGTCAGCTCCACCTCAGTTGCTAAGGGAACGGCAACCTTCAGTGAATAACACCTGCCCCCGGCTCCTCCTTGGTTCGTCTACGGGATGCAATGTAGCCACCCCATGGGCTGAAACCGAGTGCCGCCCTGGGGCTCAGGTATCACACATGAACACCGTGCTCACACACACAGTCCAATCGTGCGGACCTATCCACTGTGATAGAGCACACTGCCTCTAATGACTTTAAATAACAACAGTCCTAGGTGTTGGAAAGTCACTTCAAATTGCTTATGTCCGGTCCAGTTCCATCTCCCAGTTTTGGTGACATGAAGTTTAATCAGATCCGTGAACTTCACGTCTGGCTTAAGGGTTATTACAGCGCTCTAGGAATTTTTGTGGACTCAATCTATTTGCCCATAATGGCATTCATTTAAATAGAGCTGTGAAAAAACTATATCAAACTACCGCTGTACTCTGCACCTAATAGGTCTACTAAATGACTCCTTATGCTTAGGATAAACAGCGTCTCATGTTATTCTGATAAAACCAGCGCCCACTGGCTTAGATTCCGCATTTAAACAAATGAATGTGCAAATTTCACGTAGAATATCTTGTCGGCATGAAAAAAATGAACTTGGTTTATATCAATATTACTAATAAACATATTTCCCAGGCATCAAAGTTATCTCGGACAAACACAAATTAGCCTAGTATCCCTAAAGAGTTAGGCCTATTTGATATGCAAAACTTCAAGACAAGGAAGGGACTGGGAATTATACATATGACTGCACATAGTATCACATCTAAATTAGACCGGGCAAATCAAACAGATTCATTATATATATATATGTGAATAATTTCTGACCAATATCTAAATTACCTTGTTTTGCAAAAGTTTTAGAAAAGTTAATTGCAAACCAAGTTATAATTTATTTAAATAAATGCTCCATTTTGAAATCTTATCAATCAGGTTTCAGAAAAGGGCATAAGACTGTCATTGCTGCCACAAAAGTTTTAAATGACATGTAGCTCTGGTTTGATAGTAGATCATAGTAGATCAAAACTAGTATAATAGTATAAAAACTATACCACATGGTAACTACTTTTACTTTGTGCTAAAAGGTTCATTCTTTTGTCCAAAACAGTATTTTCTATTACCAATGTGATACTGAAATTGGTATCAAGTATTTACCCTTTTCCTTAATATAGAAAAATCAAGTTAGAAAAGTTAGTATTGTGTCTACACGAGGCAATTATATAGTTAAAATAATGTCTTCTGCTGAGAAAGAACAAAATATTCTGAACTCATGTGTACAGTTTTCTAGCTCTGTAGTTTAAACCTCAACAAACTTATTCTGAAATGCATGGGATTTCCGAATTAGTTAAGCTCTTTTTTCATTTTCACTTTTTATATATTCCAAAACCCTTCATCCCTATATCCTAAAGGATTGGAGACTATTGAAAGTGAATGTCGGGTGTAGAAGTGCGGAAAGTCGTCGCAGAAGGCAGCATTTGACACAGAGCGGGCCTGACACTTTGCCAGCCGGAATGTGTGGCTTTCATCTGCAAAATCTCTCCACTCCACAGACCCAAGGTTAGCCCCGTGTCCCTCTGCCGATAATTCATGTGCTCATAGGGGCGTGAAGCCGCGGATCTGTCCAAGGCCGGCACAGAAGGGAAAGAAGACTGTATAATATCCTCACGGTTGAGATAAGAGTTGAAGAATGGTTTCACGCTGCAGCCTTTATGAACAGATTTAGCGCTTTGGTACCAGACTCGGGCCAGCCACCTGATCCACCTCCGAAATCGGTTATTAAATCAGATAATGAGACGCGAACAGTAGCAAAACAAAAACAGGATGCAGGAGAAAGTAGCGTGGTGTGGTAAAAATAATAAAATGAAAAAAAGATAAAATGGTGTCTGAAAGTAGCCCTAAAGGAGAAATAAAGCCGAAAACAGGACCTTTACAAGCTTCCATTTATAGTGTATTTTTCCCTTTAGAATACTGCCTCACATTTTAGAGCCAAACTAAAATAATAATGCATTGGGTTTCATGCAATACCTTTGAAGATACTCAAAATGCTTTACATTGCATGATTCTATACTATACTAAAAAGCTAATGTTTATTTATTTATCTCTATTTATACTGGGGAACCCAATGAGAGCACTTGGGCTCTTTTTCATGGAGGCCCTGTTTAAAATACAATACAAGCAGAAAAAAAATAAATAAATAAATAAATATATATACATACAAGTCCATATAAAACATTAAAAACAGGTGCAGGTGTGTGTATAAAAGTTCATTATCAGATTATTAAATTGCGATTGTGTCACCAATGCATCCAGCTTTGCTTTTCCTTGAAGTGTATTCCATTTTTGTGAAGCAAAACAGCTAAAAGCTTTTCCTTGAGTGTATTCCATTTTTGTGAAGCAAAACAGCTAAAAGCCTCTTTCCCCGTCTCAGTTTTGGTGCGGCTCGTCCTTAGCCTTATGCAGTCATGTGATCTGGTATTAAATGTTCCGGTATCAATGATTAACAAGCAGGTTAGGGGAGTTATGGTGGCTGAGCTGTTCATGGAGTAACAC
>KN480051.1:1846-25043 GCA_000787095.1 Periophthalmodon schlosseri
ACACAACACACACACACACACACACACCTACACACACACACACACACACACACACACACACACACACACATATAATTTAGATCCAAGGTTTTGATGATGGTTTCATGTTTGAAAGCTCTGAATCTTCTGCACCCATTAGTGAGATGATAATGCGTTGCAACCGCCGCTGTAATAGTGATGAAATTACCAAGGGGTTAAATAATTCAAATTAGAGTAATAAAAATAAGTCCTATTTCTTGTTAATAAATGTGAAATGAAGCAGCTTGGATCTTGGTACAGCACAAAGCCAGTGCTTTTGAATTCTGTTAACAATATGCAACATATAATGAAATTGATTTACACAAAATGAATGCAAGACTTTCTTCAGAGTCTTTTTCAAAGGCAATAGCACAAGAATGCCCTTTCAGTTAATTTGCTCTTTTTATGAAACTTCAATCGATAATTTTCTCAAGCCAATTATTTGCAATGGTTTTATAGAACAACGCACTGTAGAGCGGTAAAACCAGACAAGAAAAACATTGATTTTCTTTAAAAGACACACACACACAATGGATTACATCCAGCCAAGGATTGGAAAGCCAAGCTCCAGTTGTACCTTGATCCATGGAAACTTTCATTTCCATGTGCAAATGAAATACAACTTGTGCATGAAATTTTAATCTGGATTCATCTGTTTCAAACCTGTCTGAGTGTCAAAAGCCATTACGCAACACTAATTATGATGGCCCTAACTGACCTTTTGCTTTCCCAAGTATTGATTTTACTGTCATTGTGAAACCCAATGGCCTTAGCACAGGAAGCCAAGTAATGCATTTGATTCAGTGCACTTTACTGAGCTTTTTGGGAGGGACTGTATTTTGCACCTTTCTATATGTATAATCCCAGTTGTTAAACTGACAATGACCCTGTATATCAATAACCAATTTTTTATATAGAGTATATGGTTCTTATATGGCTTGAGGAACTGTCAATGAATTGTTCTTGTAGTACATAATCGAATCTCAAGGTGCAGCAAAAACCTTACAAAGATGTTTGTCATTGAACAGATCCCTCTGACCAGAACAGTGAAACCTGTGCTTAGACAGCGCTCGTCAGTCCTGTTTGACACTGTAGCTTCTCCTGACCTGACACAGCTGTTTTTGTTTCAGGATAAGTGCACTCATCCAGAGGATGTGAGGCTGTGCACCATGATTGTTAAATCTAATGGGAGTTTTCCTGTCAACAAGAAGAAAGTGGTGCGTGTTTTTATCACAAAATATCATTTCTTTCAACTATTTTGTTATGTGAAAATACAATTCGGCAGGACATCTTCAAATTGATTCCTATGACTTAAGTAAACTTACACAGGGGGATCATAATGCCCGATCTGTTTTCTAAATGACAATAATTGTACCTTTGTTTGTTGCTATTATCTGACACAGATATTTATCAAAGATGGCAACGAGGGGGAGGATCTGGAGCTGGATGAGCTCAACAACAGTGGGGACAGTCAGAAACTAAAGCAGCAGCCGCAGTGCACTCTGGGAGACACTCCAGCCACTAGTCACCAGATGCTAATGCCTAACAAAGCCAACGCTAGCCCCACCTCATGCCCACCAACGCCCCCGGAGGATGGGAGGACCGAGAAGAATGGGGAGCGCCCCAAAGAGCCGGTGGCCAGTGCTACTCCTGTGGTGGCCAAAGCCTTCCAGACCCAGGCCTTGCCCAATGGCAAAACTCAGACCTCTGTCAAAACTCTGAGCAAGAGGAAGATATCGCAGCAGAAGGAGAAGAAGGCCACTCAGATGTTAGCCATTGTCCTTGGTAAGTCCATCTCAAAGAATACAGTGAAATATAGTACCAAGTTTACGGTGTATGTGCATGCTCAACTCAAATGATCATGCAGACCAGTACAAACCAAATCTAAATTCTATTTTCAATGTTAAACTCAACAAATGTGGCTGTGCTTACACTGTCAAGCTTTCAAAGTCCTGAATGGCATCTGTCATATTTTATATTCATCCAATTATTGTTGCTGTAACTAAGACAGAACATGTAAACAAGGCAGCCCTGATGCAACTGAAAACATTCAGATGTAGTTTTATATCTGTATTAGCTATGTGTGTTTCACTGTCCAGTCCTTTGCTTTTCACTAATGCTGCTGTCTTTGTTCCTCCACAGGTGTGTTCATCATCTGCTGGCTGCCATTCTTCATCACACATATCTTGAACACCCACTGCACCAAATGCAAGGTCCCTGCTGAAATGTACAACGCCTTCACCTGGCTGGGCTATGTGAATAGTGCTGTAAACCCCATCATTTACACCACTTTTAATGTGGAGTTCAGAAAGGCATTCATTAAAATCCTGCACTGTTGAACTGCTCACTCGTGATCAGATCAGACTGAGGAGAGAACTGAAGCATGTACTGGGGCAAATACCTCATCTTTACCAAGGAAACACAGCACATCAGAAAGGCTCTGTGGCCCAATGTACCAGTGGGACTGATACTAATGGAAGTGCCATACAGAAGTTGGGGTCTGAATGGACAGTGTGTGGACTCATTTTTTCAAAGTCACTGAATGTAAAACAAGAAATGTCTGTAACAAACCTATTTTCATTGAGAATATAGAAAAAGTGTATCATTGGTCTTCAAAGTCGCCGAATGAGCCATCTGTGTATACCACACACAATTACAAAAAGGCTATTTATTGTGTGTGAGCGTGCTCTATGTTTTTCTAATGAAATTTTATTGCAAATCTAATAGATATAAGATGAGTGTCCATTGCAACATTACTACTGAAGCTCTTAATGTTGAGGTCTATTATTGATGAGAATGTGTGTTCAAAAAACATGGGACAATGGCTGTATTATGTGGCTATGCCAATATCCACATTGTTGCAATTTTATAAATTGTATTATTATTATTGTTACTACGATGATTATTATAACAATTATTATTATTATTATTTGCTGTACATAGTTTTCTTAACACATCCTTAACTGTGATTATATGCCTGCAAAGGAAATGCATGCAACACTGCTCCTCTACTTGACTTCTCATGAAGTATATGTTAACAGAAAACAAAAGATATCCAATAATGACCTGCTGAAGTGCCACATGAATATCAGTGTTCGCTGTGTAGTGTATAAAATCGAAAACACCCATAAACAACTCAATCTCATCAAACCAGTGTCTCTTTGACTCCCAGCTCCTGCCACTTGAGTAATGTTGTTTACTGGGAGGAACAGTGAGCGTGCTGCAGTCGCCTTGTTTCAGCGACAAACTAATGGCCTGTGAGTGGACTTTGCAGCCTCCAGGTATCATTGGGCTGTGTGCAGCCCCTCGTGCTGCCCCCTAGGGCTTCTGCTGACTAAAAATGAGGATAACTTGGCAAAAAAAATAAAAGTCACAGTAAAACATCTCGCTATGTTGTTTTCACACATAATTTTGACAGTGTGTTCAAATGAGCTGTAACAGAGTAGTGTGGCATCAGTGTAATGTACTGCAGAAAAGCGGGATTTGTTTGTCCAACATGATACTATGGTGTGTATGCTGAGAAACATTTGTTTTTGTCACATATAATAATTTACATCTCAATATAACTAAAATAAACATTCATCAAAATCATGGTGTCTTCTGTAAAAAAAAACAAATAAACACTGGAAATAATAATTATTCCCATATAAAAGGGACACGGTCCAGTCAACTTTTGCTCAGACCTTAAACTTGAAGCAAAACAAAGTTAGTACAGTGTACAGTGCACAGTACACAAAATGCACTGATCCAGATTTTTCAATTCCAATACCGATTTCGATTCTATAGCTTTAAGTATCTGCCGATACCCAATATCAACCGATACCAGTGCAGAAACTGATAAGAGCATTTATTTCCTTAAAACAAAAATAAAATAAGACCAAACTGATCCAAATGTGTTATGAAGCTGTTATTTATCTAATCAAAGAGATTTAGTCTTCAGTCGACCAAATTTCTTTAGTCGACTAAAGCCCAACTTTAGAGCTACAACTGACATAACTGATATAACTGACATAACTGATATAACTGTCATAACTGATATAACTAATATGTTATATATGATATAACTGACATAACTGACATAACTGACATAACTGACATAACTGACATAACTGACATAACTGATATAACTGTCATAACTGATATAACTAATATAACTGACATAACTGACATAACTGATATAACTGATATAACTGACATAACGTATCAGTCTTTTTGGACAACAAGCACATGGATTGCTGCAAGTGAAGACTCTTTAAAACCACCATATAATGGAATTGGATATCTTTTCCTGCCCTGTTCTGGGAGCGAGTTTGTTGCGTCTAGGCCATTTTGTCAGTTTCAGAGCTCTGCTTTTGGCACTGGCTCTGGACTGATGCGATGTTCTTGGTGACAGAGCTTAATGGACTTGCGATGTCTCTGAGGACATTTGGATTCCATTTGACCCATGGCAATGGTTATCACAGCCCAGTTGTTATAGAAGAAGTCATAAGAAAGAGGACGAAAGGTTCTTGATAACAACCAAAGAAAAAAGTCTAACAGCACCGCCAGTGAAAGCCCTGTCCAATATTTCACAATGGGTAACATAAAAAAGTATCACAGGCTTGAATAGCTGCTTCACACTAAGGAGCCATTTGGACTTTCTCTTTACAGAGAATGTGAATAGGAGACATGCATATATTCTGCTATAAATTCCTCTGGGAAAATTTCCTCCAGCTATAAACCTGACCAACACAAATCATGGCTGACGTGTGCTGTATGTTGGCACCATTCCTGTCATAATGAGAGCTAATGAATCATTTTAATTAGCCTATTCACATCTAAACACTTTACATATGCTATTATTTATAGTTACACCTAGTAACAAGCATTTAAATCAATTAATGACTGCATATTGAGGGCTTATAGTTATTTAAAGTAGAGTAAAGAATTACGTACCTCCCATCAAGGCTGCCAGTTTTATTTAAACACAAGATAATTTTATTCCTAAGGAAACAAGTGGACATCTATTATATCTAGTGCTGAGGAAAAACAAACTAGAATAAACTATCAATTTAGTATATACTCAAAATATGCTTATCCATCCAGCGATAAAATGTTTACACAACACAACAAAAACAGTCAAGGTACTCAGAAAGACCTGCTCCAAGGCAGCAGCACCCCGTAAGGAAGAAGCAGTTACACCTGGACTAGAAACTGTAATGGTTTATTATATGGATAAATGCTCACAAAATATTTAGATGAAACATACACACAGCCCACAAAAACAACACACTGCTTATTAGAAATATATACTGTAGATTACAACGTCTTAAAACTAGAGTTGAGTTTAAATGAAATCCTGTTTGCCTAAACAATACTACTGATGCCGTCATTGTGTTTCTGGAGGGTTTGATTAAAGTTGTGATTATTCAAAAGAAATCAGAGCCAGGAGGTAATCAAATGTACGTTCTCGCCCTGGAACTCCGGTCCATCTGTTCACATCAGTCCTGCCACTGCAGAATTTACACAACCTTGTGTTCCTCAAATGAAATGTAGCCTACATAATTCACTACTGTCTTCTCACTTTAACAACTGTTTGATTTTCAAATTGATTCAGAACAATTCAATATAATTTTTATTTAACCTTTATGTTGCCAGGCAAAATATTAAGAACAACTTCTCATTTAGAAGATGTCTGTGTAATCCCTCAGTCGTCCAGGTATGATCCTTTGTCTTTTGCAACTTCTCATTTACAGTGCTGCACATTTTAACATTGTACGGTTGCCAAATTATATTCTTATTTATCTTAAAATTATAAAACATTGTCACTCAACTGCTATATGCTGTTTAGGATCATCAATAAGTAAAATATATACATTATAGTTTGAGCGCTATTAACAACAATAACCCAACCTTTTATTATTGAGGTTATTTGTGTCCACAGACAAAAAGTATTTTCCATAATCCTGTTGTTATACAGTGCATATGTCACATATGATTGCAGTGTCATTATATCCATTATATAGAAGCTTTGGCCGGGATAAGTGCTAATACAAAGCAAAAACTGAATGCACAATGATCATAAAAGGACATTATGTTTAATTCATGACGCACCAACTCGTGTGTATTTATACACGTGAGGGGAGTCCAATAACATAATAATAGTGTTATGATATGGTTTAAAGTGAACATATTTGGGCTAAGGTTAGAGTTCAGGTTAAGGTTAGGCAAGTAGTAATTATGGCTGTTCCCACATATCATGGATCCCTAAAATGAATGCATTAACCAGTTAGCATAGGAAGCATTGTTTAATACTTCCGTTTATGATGATGAAACATTGTCATGTGAGCACTGGGCACAAAGACAAAGTGTCCCTGAAGACTGCTGTCTGTCTTTTACCTTTTCTTTCTGTGTGTCTCCTGTGGGTGTTTTTCCATGTCACCTCTGTGCACTGCGCGCTGCTGCAACACACTTGTCCAAATATAGCCGGGGAGGCTGGAGAAGGAGAGTTCAAACAGAGGTGTGCTGTGTGTTCAAGCAATAAGAGGACTCTTAATTAAGTGTGTCATCCTAACTTTGCAGTATTTTCTACAATAACCTACAGGCTGCAAGGTCTCAAATGAGATTACACTGCACCATAGCAAGTAGTTGCTCCTAAGGACCAGGCCTTTAAGCTTGGCTATGTATCCCCATTACCCTGATTAGGGTGATATGCTATAGGGGAAAAAGCTGATTTCTTAAAAGTCAAACAATTGCAAAGCATATTGTTAGCAGCAAGTAGCATGCAAATCTTCAATTATTGCTTCTTTGAAACCCTGTGTCCAAAGAATACAATAAACCTTATGAAATCAATTAAAATCTATTGATTGTGGTAAGTGACATCTAATTGAGCAACTAACAAACTGTTCAAAGGAATTAAAAATGTTGAAATGTGATAAGTGTTTTTGATCCAAACTGTTTAATGGGACAAAAAATAAATAAATCCCGCCAGTGTGACTATTATCAGGTTATAAATAATTGACTATAAGCAGTCATGTGGCCAGTAGCTACATTAATATTTAAGGATTAGATGCTGCATTTAAAGCACATTCACCCTTTTGTTGTACTCAACCAACGCCTAAACACTCCAAATCGCTCACACTTATGACCTTTGTAACGTGGGTTGAATTAGCCATTCCACAGTGTGTACCAACAGTATGTCTTCAGGAAAGAAGAATCATTTTTAACTATGCACACTCACTGATGAGCAGAAAGGGGCACTTATATTGAATATAGATATGACTAATACCATATTTTCAGGATGTGCTTTTAGAATTAACAATCTAGACAAGAGCCACTCATGACCATGTCCTCAGTGCATCTATTTAATCTGGCCATGGTTCAAATTCTTATTCTGGCTCATTTCAGTAATTTTGTCCCATTATTTCTGTAAAATAGTAGAAAATGTAATGACACAAGCTGTCTGCTCTATTGATGACATGAGTGACTTATGTGATGGTAGATGAAGGTCAAAGAGGTTGACAGAGGTACAAATGTGTGCATGGACTCACCTGTTAATTTGTTGTTCCACAGGCTGTCAGCTTTGGTCCTACCAAGGCCATCACAGGCTCAGAGATGATCCGCCCAAACAGGTTAAGAATGATTATCAGAGGATTACCTTTGTTTATTGATGGGAGAGAAAATAAATGTGGATGAAAAATGTCATTAAGGAAAGAAGAAAAGGCATTTTTAATGTCTAAAACACCTCATGTGTCAAGCCAGCCTATACCAACAGAAGGCCATCACTGACCCTGTCTCTGGAGAACAAAGTGTCTCACATCAGCGCCGAAGGCTCCCATCTGAAAAGTGTCCCGTGTCCTGGGTTATCATGTGTCCCTTTTCCTGGAGAAAATGGGAGATGCAGAAGAGTGCAGAAACTGCCTAGATCCTGTTGGAAATTGATCTTCATCTCATAAAAGAGACAACTTACATGCAACATGCTCTATTGCCAAAGGCTACAGTATAATCATTTTGCAAATCAGCTGTTCAGTCATGCAAATATGTTTCATTTTAATTACAAAGTTTCACTTATCTTCCCAGTGTTCAAAACGCTGACTACACTGTTTGGATATCGTTCCAAATAATTTTCATGACAAAGATGTTATAATCTCCACCCATAACTGTTGCTTCATATAGTGTATGAAGAATAGTTTACTGATAAGCCCATGTCTTATTCGCCAAAGTGATGGTAAAAGACAGTCACCGCAGCGAAGCTCAATGGAGTGGGTAATATGCTGGCTGTCCTCATCTGCCCACACCTCTCTCCACCTCGCGCCTTCTGCTTTCGGGCAAACCAGAGATGTTTGGTTTAAGTAATCATATGCCACCCCAGACAGAGGATCGATCTAGGCTAAATCTTCATACTATATCAAATCACGCAACGCTATAGGTGCAGCAGGAAAGATAATTGTACAGTTAGATAATTAGAGCGCGCTCTTGGTGCGCACACTGCAGTCATAATCACAACGGTGGCTGGCCGGTGACCACGCACTCACTGACAATCAAGTTAGCCAAAAAATGTAGTTTACGAATACATGTATAGCCTAAGTTTTATGAAAATCTAGGTTAATATTATAGACTGTATATCAAGCTTTATGTTATTGCTAAAACTGCGTTTAGCTAAGGAAACTAAATGACGAAAAATAAGACATCGACCCTTCTACAAACACGTGCCGCTGGGAGTGCAGGTCGGACGCACTGACGCACAGCTTGGGAGACTTTGGCCAAAATGATATGGAAAAATAGTTTCCATAGAAAAAGATCGCTGCAGTCTGGAAGATGCACACTGCTTCGCCTGCGTTCGGAACTACTTTTCTGTGATTCTTGGATATTTTAGGATAAAGATTTTCACACCAAGGTAAGGGTAGGCTGTTTATTCTTTCGGTCTTGTTGTGTAGGCCTATGGGGTCTTACAGTCAATGTGGACTAATTGCTAAAAAAAGAACGTCGATATTTTCTTCGCCTCGGCAGGTTGGAGCTGCAGCCCTAGACCTATTTCAAATAGGACAAAATGTGACAAATTCAGGTTCTTTTTTACAATTAGGAACAGCAAACATAAAGTATCCATACAAAACAGCCTTTTATGCCAAAAAGAGATAATAAAGACATCATGAGAGTGTATTAATGTATGCTGTTCTCACTGGGTAATGCAGTGTCTAATTAACGTAAGTCTGGTGTGCTGATCTGATAGTGCTCTCACCTTAATCTGCACAGGTATTGACTGAATTGATTAATTCATTTTCTCAGCTGGATCCTGGCTGCTGTAACTGATTGTGGAGGGGTTACAACAGATAACCTATTCCCAATTCATATTTCCTAGCTGCCTGAAAAGAATATCAAGAAGGTGCACTGTTGTGTTCCAGGTGGATCTGGCTCCCTTTTATTCTAGTTGGCAAAAGGTGAGGAGTCTTTTGGGGCTTATATAAAGGTGAAGCTGCACTCACAAACAAAATAAAACAAGGCTGATTTTCATGTAAAATCGAATATGTACTATCTTACTCTTACTGAGGCTTGGAGATTAGTGTAGGCTAATGTAAAGGCTAATTGACCTAAATGTAGCCTGTGTAATTGTAAACACATTAAGTCACATCAGTGAAATACACAGAAGCTGGATTTGTTGTTTGTCCATTAGAGAATTACCACTTGACCAGGTTACCCGGTAAATCACCCATAGTCATCACTTCTTAAACCATTTTTCGTAATAAGCACAAAATGTTATTGTGTATGCTGTTTTTGACATGCATGAGAGTAATCCATCATGTGGGCTGACTAAGGGCTGCTGCACAGGCAGTGTGTGTTTCTGTGCTGCAGGCTTGGAAGAGCGCTGGATTGCGGTGAAAACCATTCAGGTTCCCACCAGATTGGATGTAATCTTTACTGGAGCCTGAAGGACAAGAGGTGAAGGTAAGAGGAAATGAAACAGATACATATCTAAGTCCTCTTTAATTCACTTGAGGGTCAGCCCCTCCATCTGTTTGTTATGACCTGTACAATGAGCACTTTTAATGGTGGCAATATACACATCTTTACAAACTCACCATACTTTATACCTATACCTCATCATTTCACTTTACATCACTTCATTATTCTTGCTTCACTCAGGGCAGTCAGTTTTACAAATCAGCCTTGAGTGATAAATTTTGAGAAATCACATTGTGGAGATGACCTTGTTAATTTACACAAGAGATTAACTATTTAATTCTTAAACATGTCAATAAGAAAAAAGATGAGCATTGTTGTTTTATAATGAAATTAACATGCAAGACCTGGGGAATTCTCTTCTGTAATGTTTATTTAAGCACATAGGGGACCTACAATACACCAGAGTGTGGTGCAGCCTAAGTATGCAAACTGATCTGTATGGGGAATTGAAAGAGTCTAAAGTTACAGAGGATGGGGGCTTCGTTCTGTGCTGGGGAGATAGCATTGAGATCCACCATTAATCATTTCACAGGACATGACAAGAGCAAAGAAAGGAGCTGGTCAGATAATAAGCAGGCATAGGAGAAAACAGCCACTATTGTTCAATAGCTTTGGGAATATGTTAAGCTGTTCAAAACATGAATAGATTATCAGTTCAGAAATCCTCACAGAAATAATTATGTGTACGTCCGCCTGGAACCATTTTAAAGATGGCATATTTTAATTAGCATATCCAAAGAGTCACCATGTTTATAGGCTATTGATAACATCAGACTAACTCTCTCAATAACGTGAAAAAAACACAGAAACATCCTTTAGTTTGTAATAAGTTTAACCTGTGACTTTCCCTTGTCATAACAGATCCTGCCCATAGGATGACAATGACTAAAGTGTTTTTTCCATATCATCAGTCCAGAGAAAGCCTTTCCCTGGGGGGTCGAGGTACTGTAGATATCTCCATCTCTCTCCATCACCTCCAGTGGAGCCTCACTGAGAGGCTACACCTGGGTCAGGGGCACAGCTGCGTCTGTCATGATTGTGGCTGCTTAACACCACAGGGTACGCGGCTCTTTGGTGAGTTTAACTCGGACGCTCAAGAGGAAGAGTGGAATGGCCTCCTAAAGAGAAGCTAAATATACAACTGAGAACCCAGATTATCATCCTGTCATTAAGGTAAGAGCAGCCACACTTTGGCACACTGGCAAGGCACTCCAATCATTATGCAAATAGAACCCAAGACAAGTATTATATGTCTTGGTTTATATAGTTGTATGATTATGAAAGAGGAGAGAGAGACAGTTTTTATGAAAAAAGGCCAGCTGTTGCTCTGAATGTTTCAAATGCTGTTATAAAAAAAATATAATAATCCATTTCTGAAGCCTTGGTGGTTTATCATTGTTACACCAAAGATGGACATGTGCCATTAGACAGAAAATCCTTCTTTATCAGAGTGCAAATATACATGCATTTCTATTACAATGCTTTTTTAGATTTTTTAAAAAGAAATTATAAATACAATATAAATAAAAAAAATATAAATAAGTAAATAAATTATGTATTTTTAAAAGGTGCTATATCATGCATTATTCAGGCTGTAAACTACTGCTGCACACGTTAGCATTTGTATTTTATGTTTTATAACTGAAATGATATATGGAAAACAAGTAAAAGTAATTGTGCATATACAAAACACCACTTCTAGCAACAGAGAGTGCAGGGATGTGCACCCTGGTAGTGCAATTAGGAGTGAAGCTGTTTAAATCAAGCTAACAACAAACCTAGCCGTAGCAGTAAGTACATACGGCCATAGCATAGCAACTCAAATTTGGGCATTGAATATAGGCAGTATCTTTGTCTTAATATTTACTGTGCAGCCACAGTGACTATGATTCCTGCTTTATACCAGATCTGCATATTCTCAAATTATAATGAAAAGTGCATTCACTGTGTGTATCTCAATCTATTTGGAAAATAAAATAGGTCAGAATATAATTTGAAGTGTTTACAAAATAACTTTTGGCTTTTGTGAAGAGCTACATTGTCATTGCATTGTGTTTGTCTGGTGTTATTTGTGTTCTGGCAGCTTACATGACATTATCTTCTTCCTGCTTGTCTCCCTGTTAGAAAATAAAATTAGTTTAGGTGCAGACAAACTTAATTATGGGCTGTTAGGACGTATCCAATGTGTCAGTGTATGTGTAAAAAGGCTAGAGCGCGGCCATTAATTTTACCTGATTAAATGTGGTTTGAAAAACGCTTTTAGTTTTGCATTTACTTTACATCCAAAATATAGATTTACTTATATGTTTTTTATGGCTAATCCTGTAACCAATTTTCGAGTCCAATGCAATCGATGGGCGATAAGTAGGGCAGATTTGGATTATTTTTCCACATTTGAAATAACAGTGTCTATACAATGCACTGCTCTACATTTAGTTAAATAAATAAATAAATAAATAAATAAATAAAAACATCTATAACAATGATATTTAGAAATCCACTGCCCTCTTTTATTACAAACAGTGTAGCAGAGGGGAGTAGCCACATTTCATGCAATGCCCACCCTGGACTAAAGCTTTCAAGCTTAAGTCTTTTGGCCAAAACAAAGTATTAGCCTCTTCTGGAACTTTAAGGTTAATTGCTGATACACTAAATAAAATATTACTTTAGTCTATCTCTAAGGTCTATCTCTAATGTTAAACTTAAGACGTTACAGCAACATTGAAAGCTATGTTCATTTGATAAAAGGGCATCTCCATCTCTCTCAATTTCACTTTTCCATTATATTGGATCTTAAACATATGAGCAAGTTTATTGTTTTTAATGACTGAGTCTTAACTGTCTGCTTTACTGTAGCACAGAATGATTTACAACTTGCTTCAATTCATTATCGGACTGAAGTGTGCTATCTTCCTTCCTTACTCACTAGAGAAGAGTTTATCTTGTTTATATTAAGAGAATTATCCTTATAAAGTGGACACATTTGAGGCCGAGATGGTTCAGAAGAGATATTTAATAATGCCCAGCAGTAATTCTGTCTTGATTATTTCTCTCCAATGATCAGTAAAATGATTGCACCACCAAAGTCTTTCAGGTCTAATAATGTGCATGGCTGTATCAGTCATTGTCAGCCTCTTGGTAAAGCACACTTGCTGCGCTCCTATATCCATTACTAACATAGGTTGTTTTCAAGAAAAGAATGGGAGTTTATTGCAAAGAGCCACATGTCAACATAACCCCAATGTTTATCCAACAAATACACAGCAAAGAGCTGGACAGACTGGACAGACTTTGTATCCATTTATCTAAATTATTTTTAAAAATAGCAAGACTAGCTCAAGGCAAGGTCAGTAAAAAAAAAAAAAAAAGAAGTGTTTGTACCTAAAACAGAAGCACACGTGCAAAGGTTTTCAAAGATTGAAAGCGGTTTGCAAATGACAAATCTGAGTGCTCAGGGCTAAACGTGAATGTAGAAAAGAACCATGAGGAAAAGTAAAAAAAAAAACAAAAGGAATACCAATACCAAGAATACCAATAAAGACAATTCATTTATTTCCAGAGTAAACATGTTTCATAAATAACATGTTTAATAAATAAAGGCCATGAAAATGTTTCATTAAAGCACAAACAAGGAAAATGAAGTCATTCATTAAAGTACATGTTCATATTGTTTGTTTTATTGCAGTTATATTGATATTAAAATGCATAGCTATCCATCAAATTAGAAGTCAAGTTCTTATGCTTTTCAGCCCTATCAATTTCAAATGTCTTCTGTAAAAATTATTACATGTTTTTTGATCATGTTATGTCTTCATATATGTAAGCCATTTTATGTGGAAAAATGACCAGAATTGACCATATTTGGGACATATGAATCAGAAAAACAGACAGTCAGGTTTAAATTTCTTTTCTTAAATTTAAAAAACTGTACAAAGCAGATTTTGTATAACTTATTTAACATTTGAATAAACTATATCTTTCTGAAAATTGGAAATTTTGGAGTTAAAACTTTAATAAATTCAGCTTAGAATTAAATATCAACAAATCTTTCTGTACGATCTGTCAGAATCTTGTTAAGTACAAGATTGGAAAGTTTGGTGTATGTAGGTGCTACTTTAGGGGGTGATCCTTGTGTCCCTATGGGAGAAAAATGTATTTTGAGAAAACAGCCTTTGAAGTTAGAACATCCTATATAATCCTATGGATGAAAATGGATCAAATGAAATAATATAATGTCTGTGCAGGTTGGACAATTTTGTTGTTTCCACATGTAAGTTGAGAGACCAAACTGATCACAAAACAGAACATTGAAAAGAATGCGTTTTGCATGTAAAGTCTTCCTTTATAACTGTGGTGGAGGTAACACTAGTTTAGTTCATTTGGGAGCCACTGCGCAATTAGCATCTTTTCTCCAGTAGTTGCACTATTTCCCACTTGTTGTTGCTCTGTGCCACAGTTAAGGCAGAGACCCCTGATGAGTCCAGTGCAGAAGTGTCGGCCCCGTTCAACAGCAGGGCCTTGGCTATGGATGCACAACCGTGCTTAGCTGCTACATGCAGAGGTGTGACTTTCCCACTGCTCAACACATTCACATCTGCACCGTGTGAAATCAGGTGTAGGACGCAGGGGAAGCTCACACTAGTACAGGCCACATGGAGGGGGGTCCACCCCTCACTGTCCTCTGCCATGTTGGGGTTGGCTCCAGCTGCCAGGAGCTTAGCCACCACCAGAGGCTCACTTTGATGACAGGCGAGATGCAGAGGTGTCCACCCCTTTTCCCCCCTGGCATCCACTGTCCCGCCCTGGCTCTTTAGCTCAGCCACAGCGGCTTCGTGCCCCTTGAATGCAGCCAGGTGTATGGGGGTCCAGCCCTGTAGAGTCCTGGAGTTGAGGCAGGCTTTGTTTGACAATAGCTGCCTGCATATGCCCGTGTGCCCCCTCATAGCAGCCAGGTGAAGTGGGGTATAGCCTCTGCTGTCCCCGCCATCAATATTAGCCCCACACTTCAGCAGGTGCCGCACCACCCTGTTGTGTCCCTCCTCTGCAGCCAAGTGCAGGGCAGTGGAGAGCGAGACGTCAGCAGCGTTGGGGTCTGCTCCCTTGGTGAGGAGCAGCTTGATGATGTTTAGATGTCCATAGACTGAGGCCAGGTGGAGAGGAGTCCGCCCTCGTCCCTCTCGCCCTCCCACTGCCTCGCCTGACAAACGTGAGAGCAGCAGACGCACCACAGCCTCGTGTCCATTCTGACAGGCCAAGTGGAGAGGTGTCCATCCAGCCTTTTCTCTGGCCCCCGCCTCTGCCCCTTTGTCCAGAAGGAGGCGCACTGTCCTGTCGTCTCCGTTCTGAGCAGCAAAATGGAGAGCAGTCCACAGATCGTCGTCTGCAGCTGTGGGGTCAGCACCATGATCCAATAACAACGAAACAATGTCATGAAACCTGTAATAGACATTTTTTATGTTATGTTATTAGAGCTTTACAGTAGGATTAGTTGTGTAGACTGTTGAAACAAACCTTTTTATAACAGCGATGCTAAGAGGTGTGCTGCCTTTGGAGGTCTCACAGTTGACCTCAGCGCCCAGACTCAGCACCTGTTTGACACTCTCCGCATCTCCACTGCTCACGGTGTAGTGGAGCAGACTCTTCCTCTCTGAAAACAGTCTGCGCACATCCTCTCTTCTCACGGATTTTCTGAAAGTGCCAAAATCCTTTTTGGACAGAAGAGAAATTATGGTCTCCTTGCCATAGCGATCATCTGTGAAAAGACATGTTATTTGTGCTTAAGTGCTGTGAAGAAGGCTAACTAGGGTGAAGGATGTAAAGTATTCAGACAAAATAGAGACAAGGCTCTGTGCTGTTTTTTAATAGACGGTTCATGGGCTTTCCTGTGTTAAAGGTAACATTAAAATGGGACATCATTGTAAATAGCACTTTTAAATGTCATCCCTTCAGGCTTTGTACTGCATTGATATGATATTACATTGTGCTCTAGCCCCATGTCTACCTGAGGGGAGGTCAGGCATCTGAATCTGAAAGGGGAAGAAAAATAAAGAGAAAGTTATTAGCTGTGGCATTAGTCATTACAAGTTGTAAAAAAGAACATACTCTACACTCTAGTATTTAGCGTCTTATTGTATTTTACACTGAACAGAATGCTATTTCACAATCCAATACAGAAAAGGTCATATTGCCTTTACTAAAAACTGAGGGAATAAAATAAACTAACCTTATGAGGAGGCAAAAAAATCCAAGGATTCACTCGTCCATTGTTCACAGGGCCAGGGATCATCAGGACTTCACTGAGAGCTTCAGTTTTCACTACAATGTCTGAAAAACAAAGACACCACATGTTACCAAACAGTCTCTTATCTTTCCAACAGGGGAAGCTTTGCAAGCTTATTTCCTCATTGTGCAGTATAGTGCATTTTATTTGGCGCAAATTTAATCCTAGATGCCCGTGTATCCAGGCTTGAAACTGAAACTGCCCCAGCTGTTGGGCCTGGATGGATAATAATAGTAATTTTGGTATGTTTATGCAACACATTAAATATCTATTTGCTTATCTAAATTGAGTTACCCCTCTGTATAATTAGCATAATCAACACAATTAATTTGTGAAATAAAAAGAAAAATGTTCAGATAGGGCTTGACTGTTATTGGTGTTGTTTATGTAAAAATGTGGCTTGCATTAGTATTCATAGCTTCTTAAGTCAATAAATTACTGTTTAAACAAAGGTGATCCAATTACTCCAATGTAAAGGGCTTAATCTCTTTTGGCTTTACGGGTTCACTCAGGCATCACATGCAGGGCTCTCTCCTACAATACTCTAAGTCAATCTGTTTAATTAAATACATCCATGCCCATTAGTGACCTGTTATTTTCTTCTATTTGTATTTCATGTTCAGATTTACAAATGTCTATTGATTATAGAGGCCTGGTAAATGAGACATCAGTGGATCAAGCAGGGATTATTGAAAGGCACCAGCTCTTCCCACATGTGTCTGTATAAAAATACTACCACTCTGGGGAAGTATTTCTAATTTACACCTATACTGCGAAGCGGCAGTGCAAAGTAGTACTTTTCAATGTATTTCTGAAAAACATATATGAAAAAAGATAAAATCATATAATGAAAAATGCCTTATTCCTTAAATGTGTATCTTGAAACTACAGCAGTGCTGCCAGTGTCAGGTGACGTTAATGGATGGGTGGGCTGAAGTAGCTCTCACTATCATAGCTGTCTTGTGTATAACACAAGTGGAGCGTTAAAAGTACATTTGAAATGACAATAAGAAAATCTGTACATAATAGAGAAGACTGCAGATAAAATCCTTTCAGCTGTCATATGCACAGTTAAACAGAACTGTTTTGAGGCTGGACTTGAACATTTTCAGAGTAGAGGCCTGTCTCACATCTTCAGAAAGGCTATTCTATATTTTAGCATATTTATGCATGAAGCTGGAAAACGGTTTCCACATGTTTAGTCCTGACTCCCTGACGTCTACAGGTCTAGGAGCAGAGCAGTTGTTTGGGGAGCGAGTGAGAAGTCTAATCTACTGGAGAGAGACAAATACTGACGTTTCTCCAGTTCTGGTTACACTTGTTTGTGTGCCTTAGAAGTTTAAGTCTGAGTTGTATTCTCTTGAAAATGGCCTGTTAGTCATAGAACTCAAACAGAGATATATGAGCATTCACTCCCACGTTCATTCCCTAGAAGCATTTTTGTCAACAATATGTCTTTTTTTTTTTACACAGTACCTTTACACCACTAGTTTCATCCCTAAATGGGTCATGATGGGGCCCACCTGAGAATGACGGTCTCATGCAGTGGTCCTGGTCCCAGCACAGTTTCATGATGTTGATGAGGGCTTCACACTCCTGTGGTTTGTGTTCAGGCAGAATCTCCAGACTAGGCCTCTTCCCCTGTGCCAGCTGCACCAGCACTGTGGTCATACTGCTCCCTGCAAAACACAGCATTCACCTCACTCAAGGCTACTCTCATATTACTGCATATTTCATTGCTGTACATTGCTTTTAAAACCCTCCAAGGCCAGACACTGTTTATCTGAATAACATGAACTTCTTTCCTGGTTCACAATATGTTGAATGGTAGAAATCTGACAATGTAAAAGTATGAAATGAATGAAAACTAACCTGCATATGGTTTTTGCTGAGTCAGTATTTCCCACATCACCACTCCAAAGCTGGAATAGCAAGCAGACACAAGCACATCATTTATACCAATTGCTGCCCTAAATGAATTCTACTTTTGAGATAAATGACAAAACCAGTTATATCTCAAATGCTATAGTAATACATTTAGAATGGAAAGTAAGGCAGAGGATTAATAACATTGTCTTGTAAGATGTCTGGAGGGCATTTAATGGATTTAAATGGCAGACGGTCAGGTTGAGTGAATTGTAGAGTGAGGGGCTACTGTGTAAAAGTAGTGTGTTTTGATTGTGGAGTCCCTTGCAAAGTCACCTGTACACATCGAAGGCAGTTCCAGGAGGTTCAGGGCTGGTAGTGAACGTCTCAGGAGGGATGTAACTTATGTTCCCTCTGGCTATAAGGTGCTCCACAAACGATTTCTGGCTTATACTCTTCTCCCAGTGGATTAAACTGAAATCTGAAATCTGTTTTGGTGTGACAGCGTAGATCAAAATTTGCATACATCACTCTGGAGTAGAGAGATATTAGCAGATTTGTGCAGGCAAGAATATTTCAAAAAAATATATATGCTTTTTTGTAGGAACAAAATAGCAGAGCTTTGTCTCAGCTATCTATACTGTTTAAATATACATTATTCTGAATCATTTTATATGGAGCAGTACCATCATTCAACTAAACCCTTTTGTCCTCAGGGATGATGCTGCACATGACCATGACCCTGTACTTAAACACTTGCGGAGGGTGAGCACAAATGCAATATATAAAGAGCCATGTTTGTTTCATTTTATCACTGGAAAAAGCCTTTTGTCTGGTGAAGGTCAAACAGTAATACAATTGCTATAGGGTTGGGTATACAGTGTTTACTGTGAGATGAAATCGTAATTGCTGTTACAGTGAATATGTACAACAGTGCACTTATTTAGTTTGATAGACTGTTTTGAACAGTAAAACAACCCAGCCACCTCTGCTTTTGTAATCCCACACAGGCTCGTCCTCCTACGCCACTGACCTTGACATGGAGATGATTGTCCAGGAGGAGGTTTGACGTCTTCAGATTGAGGTGGAGTAATGGCGGGTTGATGCTGTGGAGGAAATTCATGCCCATGGATGTCTCGTGAATCATCTGGAACTTCTTTGGCCATGTCAGAGTGTGGCTGGCCAACAGATTGTTGAGGGAGCCATTACTCATGTACTCCATCACCATGCTAGTCGCCTCGCTGCACATCCCGTATACGGACACCAGGTACTTGAATTTCACTTTTGCGATCCCTGACACTTCATTGATTATTTGTCTATCATGGAAAAACATTGGATTTGATTGAACAATTATGAGAAAAGCATGAATTCAGTCTAATTCAACTTAAAGGGGAAAGGGGTTGCGTGTGGCATAATAATAATCATAATTTTAATGTTTCAGACAAAAAGTTATTTATAAAATAACAAATTAAAGAATAAGGAAGACATATTTTCTTCTAACTCAAATAAATAATTAAAGAGTAGACCATTATATTACTGTATAATAACTTAAGTAATAAATAATTGGTTGATTTCAAACCACAGGAGTAGACATTTGAATATGGTATTCATTCAACCCATATCAATCCTCTTATGACTGCCCCACCTCCAGGACTGTGTGTCAAAGGTCTTCACAGCACACTTTTCCCGCCACATTTTCAGCTTTGCCTGGTACACCTGGCCGAATCTGCATTCTGACACCTTAATCCAGTCGGCCTCGAAGTCGTCTTTCTTAAAGTCTCTGAGCTGTCCGAGGGATGGGTTCAAGTGCTCCATGAGTACACAGCACTGCGCCCACTATTCACAAAGCGATACTACTACTTTACGCTCAACCAGTGAGCCTACACATGTGCAGGAGCTTTACTCTTCTGTCCAGCATCTATAGAAAGCTCTAGCCTTTCTTCTCCAAACAACAAAATTAAATCCAATAGCGGTAGTGTGTCCCGTAGAGACATGTGTACTAACTAACAGACTTGGAGAGACTTGGCAATGCTGTGAATCATGGGGAGGAGCTTAAAAAACAAGTTTAGTGAACAATGTCGCCAAGCAGGTTTACTACGTGCTGGGAGGGCTGACCCAGCTTTCCCTCACACCTGATATCCCATCATACCGTGGAAATTCCATACTCAGACAATAGTAAATATGATTGTGTTGAGACAAACTGCTGGATAGTACTAGATACTAGATATTATGTATGTGCTGACTATAATTGAAATTTGTGTGTGCAGTGAATGAACAGCCTAATGAGCCATTCAAGCCTATTGCACTTCACTTAATCTCATAAACACCAGCATAACGCCTCATCAGACAACAGTAGTTCCCTGTGTATGAGTGTGTGCGTGCGTGCGTGTGTGCGTGTGTCTGTCAGTATGACAGAGACACAGATTCTCTGAATAGTTTAGGGTTTACTGACAGAACTGCAGTGTCATGTGTAATCATTGTGTGTGAACGGAAGTCATGACACATAGAAAACTGGATTCCACACATGCCGAGCTACCTTAGTGCAATGTTTGTTTTTACTGAATAAACACACAGATAACAATGCATTAACATTATATATATTCAGCATAATTAATAAACTCATTAATTAAAACAACATAATGAATATAAGGATTCAAGAGCAAAATATCAGTTGCTTGTGTTGCTTGTAAGTCTGTGTTACTGGCTTGTTCTCAGTGTGTCTGGGTAGATTTCATCTTGGTTAATCCTTTAGCTAGGTGGGTCTGACCAAACATAGCTCAAAAACTGGTCCCTGGGCAAGACAGTCACCTATTTTGCCTTTCAGGTGGTAGGTCAAATGCAGAGGACAAAGTTCCCTTTCCAAAGTTCTACACAATACACATACAAAATACAGTAAAGCTCTAGTTAGGTCTACTCCTCATTTAAAGCAATAAAACTAGTCAAATCTAATAAGAGCATGCAGGGGGGTGTAGATTTTTAAAGAAAGTCTATCTGACCTTAAACAGATGTTACGCTTAATATCTTGTGTTTCAGAGTTTAATGCCATTTCTAGTTGTACTGAAATGAATGCCACCTACCTTGAGAAGACTCCACTCCTTTGTTTTATTACGAGTTGAAAACTATCTCTGAAGTATATGGAACAAAAAGAGTGTTCCTCTAAATTGTTGACAGCATGATAACTGTGCACAGTGGACATAAATAATTGCCAGTTCAGTTAGCAGTCTGGCACCTCTTCAACTGGGCTTCATATAAATGTTGTATGGCAGAGTCCTCAGCCATCCCACACTAAATATTGTGCATCTTTTATTTTCTATTGCCTTTCTGCCAACACTAATGTTTTTACTGACCTTTTGAAATGATCTATTGCTTTGCTTATTCTGCATGCACTTTAAATTCCTTTGCAGTTTACGTTGTGCCAACTCCACTACTATCCATTGGGTTTAGAAGTCAGCCCTATTAAGCACCTCAAAGCCTACTTATACCCTTTCTCAGCATGCAGGCATTTATTCCTCTTTCACTTTCACTTAAAGTCAAGGATTTCCATCTCTGCAGATGATTAAGGGGAGGAGGAGGGCGGGGGCGCAGAGCTCTGAGATTTTGACGTCCTGGGTTTTGCAGGGAGGATTAGGGTAATAGGGATCTCATTACCAGGATGAGGAAACAACAATGTACAATGTCCTCTGCCACCTTCCCTTTTCATTCCCACCTGCTGCTCGCTTTTATGGCCCCGTCAGTTATGTTTTACCGCCACTCAACCCCTTTATGGCTACTAAATTTATCTGGGGGATGCGAGGGCTATTTTGTTGCAATGTTAGCTGGGGGAGATGAACTTGAACGTTTATAGAAAGGCCGTCTCATAAATATTCACTGTCAAAATCACTTCCTCATATGGGTTTCTTCATTCTTGGCACATAGCACGTTTAGATTCAATATGGCCCCTGCTGAGGGTCTGACGCAAATCTCCCCCATAACCTTACACCACTGTGAGCAGCTCTCACAGGGTGCCCTCTGTTCTTTGTCTTTTGCTATCTTGTCCAAACTGTAAATCTGGCTCATTAGGATTTTGGTTTTTAATCTCCTGCTCTCATGTGGGAGCTAGAAGAGGTCTTATCGGTGGAGCTGCACTTGTGCAAAGGTCAGACTTTGTTCAGTATTTTGGTTTTCAGTACAAGAGCTGATGTTTTTTTTCATTAATAAGCGGTGCTCACTAGGATTTGAAGGTTAAGAGTCATTTCCATTTTACATGTGTTGTACAAGTTCAAAGTGAAAGCCTAATCTATGTGCGACAGTGCAGCTAAAGACATATCTCAATGAGGTACAACATTACTCTACTACGAATCAAATCATATCAAACCAAGTACTGGACATGGTTTATCCCAGTTGTCTATTTAACAAATTTTGGCTCTTGTCCGTATCACTTACTGTTTTTCCCTTTCTATATTCCAAATAATTGTAGTTTTTGCTTATTTTTTTGCTTCACTGAATAGGTGCAGGGACTTTTAATTCACACCAAGGCGGGCATGTATCCTGTCTGCAACCTAATCTCACTGAGATGAATTTCCCTTCAACCTTCAATGATCTGATTATATCTGGCGTAAATGTAATCTCAGTTGATAACACTAAAATAAGTGTGTACTGCCTGAGAGCCATAAGCCTGGACACATTAACAGGGTCGCAACAATAACGGAATCCAGCAAACATTTGACACCTGAATATGATAATTACCACTAAACCAACATTGCATTGATGTGGCCTAGAAGTAACAGGTATATCTCTACAGTAGACACACCATCTCTCTCTTTTTATCTCAAAAAAGACTAACTTCGCTGTGTCAGTGTACGACCTTTTGCAAACTTTATACATTCCCTTTCACCCTCCCGCTTAGACTGCGAGGACACGTACAGATAATAGATGAATTTAACATAGGGTGACGGCAACAGTTTCATGCTCCACTACTCCCACTATTATTTAAGACGTATTGTGGGATTGATGCTCCAATGAAAACTGGTGGGCCCTCGTGACCAGATTCCTGAGAAGCTACCTGAAGGGGAGCAGTCTGTCTTTATTGAGAAAACCCACATCCACACACACACG
>KN480053.1:0-27816 GCA_000787095.1 Periophthalmodon schlosseri
CCAAGGACACAACAACAGTGGATCTGACCGCTCAATGAATGTTTATGTCAAGGGCAGGATTTGAACCGCCAACCTTCAGTGCACAAACTATCTGCCACTTGAGCTATTGTCTTTGGAAACTGTCTTGTTTATAAATTGTGCTATACAAATAAAGTTGGACTAGAATTCCAGGCAAAGTTATGCCATCTCCATGGAGACGCCTTCACTCCTACAACGTTTTGTCCAGTTGACAGATTTCATATTTTTCTTTTGCTATGGATCAGACCTGGATGACTGAGGGATTACACAGGTATCTCCATGGAGACAAGCAGGTGGCAGACCTTCCATCAGAAAAGTTACACGGTGCAACTTTAAGCTTTATGTTGGTCCATCCAATCAGACCTATTATCTATTCAACACATTTGTGGCTTATGGTTTGAGCAATGCCCTAAAAGTTCATAATTATTGAAAGTACGGGTAGCTTGAAGGTAGTGAGCCTGCAGTCAAAAACAATGCAATATAATAATACAATGTTGTTTAAAAATAAACAATTAAAACCAAACAAATACACAAGCCAATAAATACATCAGCTTTCAATCAAGTCAATAAACCAACACAACAATAGAATTTAAATTTTAGAATTAGAATTTTTTATTTATGTGTTGTATTATCTGTATATTTTTTGTTGACTTTTGTGTGAAGCAATTTGAGCAGCTTAAGTTGTACTTAAATGTGCTATAAAAATAAAATTGAATTGAAGCTTTGAACCATCCCACATCTCCGCACTATGGCCTGAATCACCTCATTTCCTGAAGTGTATTTTAATTATTGACAGAATAATCCTTTAATACTGTAGAAGCATTCATTCATATAGACTATACTCTTCTTTTGCCTCGTGTCACGTGACGGCTCAGTCATGAGATCAGCCTCTCCTCTCTCCACCTCTCTGCTATTTAGCTTGTCTATCAAAGCCGCTCTCCTCCCATTAGCTGTGATGTTAAATTGCCTCTGTGTGATTGTGTCATTGGGCTCTCCCTTCCTCTTTCTCTGGGGTGACTGATATGACCTTTAGGTACACCGACTGACAATTACTGTCACCGAGAAATTGAATTATTAACTTTGTGTGCCAGGCGAGCCGCAGGTAGGTGGCTGCTAGTTAAAGCTAAAATGCTGTAATTACTTAGCTAAATTGCCATATTATATTTTCGCGCCACTTCTGTTCCTTTCCCATTCTTTTATGGGAATGATATAAAAGCAGGTTAAGAAGAAAAGGAAGACTGCTGTGCCGAGTGATTTCTGAATGCGTCCTGTAACCTTTTCATGCTGTTGATTGTCAATAGGGACAATTTGGAGATGTCACTCTGGCTAAGGGGGATTCGAATAGAAAGGTCACACTTCTGTCCTCGGCTTTTGTCTTTTTGGAGCCTGGTCACTCCACACTTTTTCCATCATGGCTGTCTATTTATTAGTGTCTCTATTAAGAATGAAGGAGGTGATTTGACACTAATGGGAGCTCCACAGAGGGGGGCAGAGAGCTAGGAGTTTGACATGGTTTGGAAAGGAACATCTGACTGGGATAGCTCCATTGTAGGGCACAGAATAGAATAGAGTAGAATAGAACGTGCTTTCCCAAAATGAGGGTATGGTTAAAAGTGTTACGACTTTCAATCATTTTAATTTCAGTTTTCATGAGTTGATAATTGATCAGTTGGGCATTCGCAGTTTTCATTAGCAGTATTTATGTTATGACAGTGCCTTGCCAAACCAACTCTCAGTGGTCAGGATACAAGATGATGAGGGATAATAATGCATGGGATTTATGTAGCACCCTTCAAGACACCCAACGTGCTTTAAAGTGCATTATTCATTCACTACAAACATGGTGGTGGTAAACTACTATTGTAGCCATATCTGCCCTGGGTCAGACTGATGGATGTGAGAGTTCCAATCTGTGCCATCTGCCCCTCCAACTGCCATTAACACTCACGCACACACCACTTTAATATCGTGCAAGGTGGATGAAGTGTTTTACCTAAGGACAGAACAACAGTTTCCACTAGAACTACTGCTACCTCACTGTGGCATCTAGAATTCCCAGTGGTCTCCCATCCACTCAAGTTGCCTGACCAGCCAGTTCCTTCTACATTCTGATCAAATCCAGAAGGATCTGGAACAGGACAACAGATGGTGAAAATCTTCCATCCTAACTTCAGACGGTCCAACCACAGTCGGTAATTTCTATCATGTGTCTCTCAAAAATTCTCGTAACATTCAGAACAATATAGAACTTATTTGACCTGAAATAAATACGACTTTGGGTGCTTCGATTGTGATTCTGCAAAAATCTGAGCTGTTTCTCAATCTGTTTTATGTTTTGTATTTTTTTTTATGTGTGAGCAGCCATGTTTGTTTTTGACACAAACGTACTATGCGTCTCTCTTGGTTAAGCCACCTGTCAATCACACCCTCTGAAATCAGGGAGACAGGATACGGCTCCAGATCCACTTGTCTTTGTAAAGTTTTGTCAAAGCATGTGGTTCTGGCTTGGCCAAGTAACTAATCAAGCCCAGCCTCACTTAGCTTCCGAGATCTGATAAGCTCGTGCACTGACAAACAGGCCACAGCCTTTTTTGTGATTTTAAGATGACTGAATGACAAAACCCCCATAATGTACAATTTTTTGGACTGGATTGAAGACAACGGACGTTTGCTCAAAAAAGTAAACAAACAACCCAAAAATGTAACTTCAAGTGTGTTTTTGATGAAGATGCTATATAATCAGTGGTGGAAGGTAAGTACAGTACTTTACTTGTATTTTGTTAAGTAGAATTTTTAGGTATCTGTATTTTTTCTGTATTTTGTAAGTAAATTTTACAGTGGATACTTTTTACTTTTACTACATTTGAGAGCAGGTGTTTGTACTTTTACTCCACTATATTTTTTTTAGCTGGACTTAAAAGTAAAAAGTACTTTTCATATGATTTGAGGGTTTTTTTTGTTTTTTTTACCATATTCGTAGTAACATCCTGAGTAAAGTTTTAGAGTTCAAGCTTCGGCTTTGAGAAAACAAAAATAAATACACAAAATTCATAAGAAAATTAAGAAATTGATTTGTATTGGTGCTGTTGACAAAAATATGTATAATTTTTTTACATTTAAAACCACAAATTAACAACACTTGTGTGAAATACTTTTACTTTTTACTCTTTAAGTACAGGTACTTAAATACTTTTACTTAAGTAGATTTTTTTCACGTGTTACTTTTATTTTAACAAAACTGAGTATTTCATCCTCCACTGTACATAGTAGTTAAAAGGCAAACTCTAGACACTTTAATAGAAACAGACATTGTACAAGTCAAAGTAAATACATGTGATTTTTCTTGCTTAGGTCTGCTTCAGTGTTGTAAAGAGAGGACCATTTGCGCGCGCCATAAAAGACACTTGTGCTCATCGGCGCACCCTAGCTGAACCCCATTGCTCTTTGTTTTAATTGTCCGTGAACAGAGCAGCATTGTTCTGTGAGATCAGGGTCTGGAGAAATTGTCTTCAAACGCATCCATTGTTACACGGAGGACATTATAGGGCCTTCATTATTCCCCCTCTGATATAAAGAATATGTTATTTGAATTTACATAATTCGCAGAGCCGTTCCAAAGACACTTCTATAAATAGTGTTATTCAACTTGATTCAAATGAAAGTCATAATCTGGTACAATGGCGTCGTCTTTCTCTTGTGTGGTTTGTATTGGTTTTGTTATGTCAAAATTGCCCAGTTTCTGATAAATGCCGTGTTGTAAAATAAGAAGATTAATTTGTTGTGAGCGTGCTACATTTGATCTGACTTTGTGCTGACTTTGAGCTGCTCTAAATGGAGTTGTTGTCTGCGCTACAGTGCAGTTTGGCAGGGGCTTGTCCCACTTTCAAGGACTTTGCTTGTTTTCCACAGTGGCCTCGGGGTGAAAGCTGTCCACTGGTTTAGACCCACATAGAAACAGCTGCTCATCCCAATACAAAATGCTCCTACCAAGCCCCAGAAAGCGTTCAACGTATTAATAATAGAATGTACTGATTATGCTACCACAGTGTCCATTACTGTTATGGTTTTAATCCTTTAAATGAATGTGTATTTATACTTACAAAGTCAAACCACATACCTTGTTTTTCTGTTTTGTTTTTTAGCAATCTTATGCATATTTGTGACTATTTTTTGGAGTTTGTCAGACTTGTAAATGTTAAATGAACAAACAGTTTATCAATAATGATTCAGGCTTAGTAACTAAAGCAGTATCCTGACCCTCACTCCCAGCTCTAACCCCTTAATAAAGTAGTATTAAGGCGACAGTAACTCAGTCGGTAGAGTGTTTGTCCACTGATCTGAAGGCTGGCAGTTCAAATCCCGCTCGGGACCTGTCACATCCCCTGACCCACAGGTTGGCGGTGCGACCATTTATCGTTTTACCATTTCGTTAGCAAGCCTGAACTGTTTTAAGTAAACTATTAATAAACAATTAGTTCATTGTGAATTAGGCTTAAGTCTTTCTTTATGCTTTATTAAGGGTAATTAAGGTGTAATTATTATAAAGTAACCCGAAAATGTATTACTCATTCTATGGATGGATACTTCACCAGTTTTGCCAAGTTCACCAATGACCAATGTTTATTTCTTGCAATAAACACTGGACAATATACCATTAATTTTGGGGTGCGCTTGTAAACCTACCGGCAGTATTTGACTCTAGAGCCAGTCAGTAGCTGTTTTGATGTTTGTATTACTGTAATAATCTGATGTTTTGCTCTTGTTTTGGCATGGGTTATGTCCTACAGTAGCCGTTGTGTTCAGAAAATAAACAACCAGAAGAAATCCGGCGTGTTTCCTTACACCAGAAAGCTAAATTATTATGTATTTATTTATTAGCATTTTGCCCTCACTTACTACAGCAATATTTGCAATACTGCTTTTCTTTACATTTCTATAGTCGTCTTCTCCCAAGTCTACAGACAGGGCTTTATCCACCTCTCCTGCATGTATAGACCCAGCCGCTCGCCCGCAGCCTCTCACCTCCTCTCTCTCATTTCTCCAAATATTAATAATACAGTGGCATCCGTAAAGCGTGTGCAGTGTGCTTGTATTAAAACAGCAGTGATACAGCCAAGGTCACCACTAGACCTTAGTGTTATTCTCCCCATGCACACGAGGAGGCAGACCAGCGGCCATCCCCACACACCGGGGCTGGACCAAACCACTTAATTCTGACATTTTTGTATTATTTTTAAATATGCAGCAAGTGTGCCACCGGAGATCTCAGAGGGTTGTAACCTTTTTATGCAACAGCCATGTCATCTGCATTCTTTGTTGTGTTAAAAAGAGTTAAATGACCACTCGGGATGGGTAGCGTCTGACCTTTGACCTTCGGTATAATGACTGCGATGAGGAGAGTGAGGTTTAATAGACTGTTGAGCTTGATAGTGGAGTGAGTAGGGGCCTCTCTCCTCTTTGCTGTTGCGTTGGTAAAGATGATGCAGGCGCAGAGGAGCAATTATGGACAGAAACACGACCATTTTCATCGGGTGCGGTGTGAAAGGCCTTGGCCCGCTAGCTTAGGCGCAGACAGCAAGAGGGATGCAAGCGCTGGAGAGGGGGGCAGAGGGCAACAGCATCTATTCACTCTAATGGTATTCAGGTAAGCCAGCTCAGGTTATATGGGCACAATAATAATAATAAAGCTTTACACTGCATTATTCATTCACTCCATACTCGGTGGTAAGCATCTATGGTAGCCACAGCTGCCTTGAGTAGACAAAAGCGAGGCTCACGCACACACCACATTCATGCTTGGCAATGTGGATGAAGTGTCTTGCCTAAGGACACAACACAAGTAAATGTGAAAATAAACAAAAGGAGTCATAATTGTCATAAAATTGCTTGTTCAATCCTAGCTCAGACCTTTGTGTCTTCGAGCAAGTTGCTTATCTTGTCACTCTATGAATGAGTGTGTAAGATGAGGATGGTGGTCAGACAGGCAATAGACTTGTATACTTAAAATACCCAGAAAAACAGGCATTCTTATTGTGAGCAGGTAAACCTCTCCTCAGATCTGATTTGTAAATTGGTTAGATGGTGTCACAGCTTGTCTCCATGGAGATAAATCTTTTTAAATCTATTGACCTTATTCCCCCCGTCCACATTTGCTGTAAATGCAACCAAACTGCGCTTTCTTTGTGGTGGCACTTCCAGTTAAGCGGGAATCCCATTCATTTCAATGGAGAATTTGGGAAAAATTTGCCACTAAAATATGATATAAAGTAGGTTTGTTTGTGTGAAATGTTCAATGTTCATGTGACCAACAAGTCAACCAATTCTCCCGGAGGCTTTAAAACGGCTCTGTAGTCCCTATAGAACTTATTTGCTGTTAAGATGGGCAGCCCCACGCAAAGTGCCCACGGCAACTTCTGGAATAAGGTGAATATTGTCAAAGATCCCAGGCAAAGTATTAACAGTAATAGTCTTAGTGGAGACAAGCAGGTGACTACCCCTCTACCGGAAAAGTTACATATTGCAACTTAAATTATACATAACAATTATCCTCACAGTATACAAAAATCACACAGAAGTATTTAAAAAGTCAACTTTATTACAGTAATTTCAGTACTTGTAATAAGGGCCTGAAAATCAACCCTAGGACGCTTCTATTATTCATTAATTCCGTCAGCAGAGGAGACAGAGGAGAGGGGCGAAGGCGAGACAGGCGAACCCGGTTATTGATTACAATGGTGAAAATATAATGAGTAGATATGAGTTTCCCTTCATTCATTTGAAGGTGTCACGCGGTCACATCTGTCTGTCCCTGTCTTCTAAAAGGGCACATTTGTTGTATCTCCAGTGTTGTGTCAAGAAGATGTACCAAAGAATAGATCCTTTCTCCCACACACAGTTTAGACACCAAAGGAATTCATTTATCTTGGTTTGGCTTTGTCTTTCAGGTGACACACAAGCGCGGGCTCTCCTTTTGTCGCGCAAAATTGATGTCGCTAACAGTGTAATAAAAACGTCCAAAAGTTGCAGCGTTGTTTGAGGAAGCGCTTCTTTTGTTCCCGAAGATAAGTACAGGCCGTGTTGGTGGCAAGATGAATCTGTTTCCCAGTTGGACCAAGTGTTTTCTTACTAAAGGCTGTATCTCTGGTGTCAACATCATAGCTCTTCCTTTGTGCGTCCTCACTTTGTATCGCGGTCCTGATTGTGCTCATTCTGCAGAGCGGTAAATAGTACAGTGTTCCAGATTATAACACATTTATCTTGCTGTAACTTCCTCCGGTGCCACATCACAGCGCTCTGCCTCTACGGGTTTACTGTGATGGAAGAAATGCGTTTAATCATTATAGGTTGACTTATCAGAGCAGTCCACTGATGACTATCGCAAGGTTATTAGTCACTCAGGTTAAATCTACGTGGTTCATTTTTTCAGCGTATAATGAAGCAGGCCGCGATGAGCGACCTGGCTCAGAAACAGTTTAGTCTTTCACTTTAGTGGGAAAGGTTTATTCATGGGTTCATGGGTCAGTCACATGAATAAAATAGGATACCATTTTGAGGATTTTGACTATTCAACAGGAGTGGAAAAAGTACTCGATTGTGTTACTTAAGTAAAAGTACAGATGCCAGAGCAAAAGAAATACTCAAGAATTGAATTGTTCATTTTTGTAGCTGTTTTTATTTGTATATTTGTGTTTGCTCAAATTATGAATGTGTTAAAAATAAACCCCTCAAACTTTACAGCAGGTCTCAAACAATAATAAAAAATATGTTTCAGTCACTAGAAAGTACACATACCTGCTCTGAAATGTAGAAAAGTATCCACTTTAAAATGTACTTAAGTAAAATATAGATACTTAAAATTTGTACTTAAGTACGGTAATTTACTATTTTTACTTCGTTACATTACACCACTGCTATTCAAAAGATATAATAATATCTGGTGGAGAGATGTCCCATGCTTGGCTCCATGGAGATTTTATTTCTTTACCTGGAATGTTCCTGGAATGTATGGCATTTAACTTGTCTATCTTCTTGGAAACAAGCAGGTGACACCACTGGGCCACTTTACAGGTCACAGCTGCTGAGAGGCAACCCCACTAACTGTAGGAATGCAGGTTTTTGCAATAAACACATTCGTAATTGTGTGAATACAAAATGGACACTCTATGGAACAATCCCATGGAGACATAGCAGGTGGTAGACCCCTCCCTTTAAAATAGGTCATCGTATGTAGTGTAGTTTTTATGGGTTCTGTCTCTACCATCATTGCATCTTTGTATTCCCTCTTTAGTGATTGACTTTCAAAGTGTGTTGAACTGGATCTATACCACAATAATCGCTGGGACAGTTACAGACATACGAAACCACAAACAGGAAAGAGTCAGGCATAAATGAAGTTTATAGATATCGTCCCAGCTTACTGTCCAAATACGTCAGCATGAGGACTTGACCTTGGTGGTTCCGCTATCTCCTCCCGACGACAAAATGTTAAAACCACCTGCGTTTAAGACTATTGAAACGAGCTCAATGACGCCTCTGAACGTGTTTTTCATCCTCATTTCTGTCTCATGGCGGACGGTAACTTGACACGGCTGAATTACTCAACTGTGTCTGAGGACTAATGAGAGAAATTTCCCCTGAGAATCTTTATCTATTGCTCCTCGGAGAGCACCTTAGGGACCGGCTCTCCTGTCTGTCACACACACATTATAGCCCGTACCCCCACCCACTCACCCACCCACCTCTGCATGTGCCACCCGCCCCCAACCATCGCCCCGCTGCCACCTCGCTCACTCATTGACACCCCTGTTTCCTAACACTATCATGTAGCAGAGCCATTTCACTTTTGCACCTCGCAATTAAAACCAGGGTAGAGGCGACAGGGAAAAACACAGTTATTCTTCTCCCCCTCCCCTCCTCCGCCGCCTCGTATCAGCAACACAACCTTTCAGTGTGCCTTTATCCTTTTTCTTCATACGTGTGATACACATGTACATGCTATGTGTCAGAAATCCACAGTTTATGAGAATGGCAGGCATGGAATTAATTAACAAAGGAAATTGGGCGCCACCAGCTCCGATGATTTCTGCTTGCGCTCCCATGATAACAGATAGCGAAGGTGACAAACACAATAATAAATGGGAGAAGTATCATTTGTTGTGCGAAAGTTCAGAGCCTACTGTGATAATGATCTTGCATGAAAAAGTAAACTTCTTTGTTGCTGACAAGTTTGTTACGTAGGAAGATCCAAACTTCAAACTACAGTACGCCATGTTACTGCCAATAGGCTCTGTGCACAATAGCACCTGGCAACCGCACTGTTAACGTCACTACTTCCTGCTTAATTTTATCTTCATGAGTTTTTTGCCGAGTCACGCTAAAATGAATAAATATTTAAAGAGGGGACAGGGAACTGCAGGTGGATGTGTCTGACAGCATGTTAAAAACTACATAACTAAAATGAATACTTCAGCGGGGGACACTTCTGTGTTTAGAAAGAGAGATGTTTGTGTCTCAATGTTAACGCTAATGCTAATTTTGAGGCATAATCAATATAAAAACAAAACAACACCACAAACTGAAGTATTCTACATAAAAAAAAAAAAAATTGGGTAGTATTTAATCAATATAAAAAAAAACAACACCCCAAACTGAAATATTTTACATAAAAAAAAAAAAAAATTGGGTAGTATTTATTTTAATTAATTTGAATGTTAATAGGTTGTTTATTTTATGTTTTCCGATTTTTATGAAAGTGACTGTTAGCTTTGAGACACAGTGAGCTAGCTAGCGTGCTGCAGTGCACAGAGGCTATTAAAACTGTCGTTCTCATGTCTTTCTTTCTTTGTACTTTTTCTACAGTGTCATGAAAACACCCATATAATAGTAATAATGGTGCCTTCATATAAAACACCATTCAATTACTCCTCACTATGTGGTGACAAGCTGCTTCTGTAGACACAGCTGCCCTGGGGTAGACTAACTGAAGTGAGGTTGCCAATCTGCGCCATTGACCCCTCTGACAACCACCAATCACTCACTCAGACGTCATATACTGGTGAAGTATCTTGCCCATGAACACAATAGCAGAATATGTACCGGTTCAAGCTGGGATTGAATCATCAACAGTTGTGTTTGTCTACATGAGCAAACAGCTTTATGGCACTTATTTGCTAACTAAAAAGCAGTATTCTCATTTAACCTTATACGTAAAATCCCAGCCATGATTTCTTTGTCAAATATCTTTCTCTTTACATTTCTTGATACAGCTGTCCTGACCAATAAAGGCTTCTTACTAACTTAGCTTTAAATTGCTAATAAGACCAGTTATGCATAAGAAACAAAGTATAAATGAGGTAATCCTACATTGGATGACCTCATTTACTGTAATCCTGTTATTTATTCTGGCCCATGTGCTGTACTGTACATAACCATAGTCAAAGCCAAGGCATGGTAGGTTTGTAGCCTTCATTTTTACTCTGTACAGTGTTGTGTTAGATTTAAGCAGTGGAGGAAGGTAATAAGTCAAAGTAGTAAAGTACTGTACTTAAGTAAAATGTTTAGGTATCTGTACTTTACAATGGATACTTTTTACTTTTACTTCCCTACATTTGAGAGCAGATATCTGTACTTTCTTGGATACTTTTACTTTTACTTCACTACATTTGAGAGCAGATATCTGTACTTTCTACTCCACTACATTTTTTAACTGGATTGAAAAGTAAAAAAGTACTCCTTACTTACTACTACTGCTTACGTACTTAATTACTTACGACTTACTTTTCATATGATTGAGGGGTTAATTTTATCATGTTGATGGTAACATCCTGACTAGTGACTCCTAGTCCTGACTCAAGTTTTTGAGTTCAAGCTTCGGCTTTGAGCAAACAAAAATAAATACACACAAAATTTAAAAGAAAAATTAAGAAATTGATTCCTATTACTATTGTTGACCAAACTATGTATTACTTTTTTAATTAATATCACTACATTTACACTTTAACAAATTAACACTTGTGTGAAATATTTTTACTTTTTACTCTTAAAGTACATTTTTAAACAGGTAAGTATATTTTTTTCTTGTGATACTTTTACTTTTATTTGAGTAAATTTTTACCTCTGTATCTGTACTAAAGTAACAAAATTGAGTACTTCATCCACCACCGGATATAAGTATTTCAGAAGCTATTCAATAGTATATTTCTGATTCCATATTTTTATTCTCCTGCTGTTCTTGAACTGTGTGTTCCCCAATTTTGGGACAAATAAAAGTCTTATTTCATGGACTCTTCTTTGCATGTGATATGATGCTTGTGGTGGAGAGCACACTGACTGACCATGACCATGCCTGACCCTCACTTCCATCCAAACTTAAAAAGTGACCGTTCTGAAATAAAACTTTACAGTATAATATTACCTACCTTCTCTCACCCACACATGAAAACATCCAGCAAGCTTGCAAACTCCAGCCCTACACACTCACACACACATCCACCCCTCCCTCTGCCTCCTGTGTGAAGTCAAAGCCCTCTTTGATCTGTAGTGTTACTCTCCACTGACCTCCGCGCGATCCGGCCCCGCGCTCTGCTGAGACTGTGTGTGTGTATGTGTGTGTGTGTGGGCTAGCGCAACCACACGCTAAAATATATGTACGTCATGTCCACAAGCCCTTTAAAGACTTCAAAAAACAGCCTGTAATAAGCCTCAAGTTCTGCGCGGATACGAATGAAAAAAAGTACAGTATTGCAACTTTATTTACGACTAAAAATAAAAACGCGCTCCTGCCTTGAGTCGTGCGGTGATTGCTTTTTCAAATGTTGGAGATGACTACCCTCCGTTGAGCCTAATAAGCCCGGCCACATGTGGAAAACATTGTCTGTTGAATGAAATCTCTGAGGCAGCCATTGGAAAGTTGCAGAATGCTATTAGTTTTTATAAATGCAGATAAATCCAGGAAATTGCCTCGAAATGACACAGGTACTGAGTAATCATATTCAATATTAACAGACATCAGGGATTAGAGTTGGCCCTGTCTACCAAGTACTTACTCTAGATATGCGCCTTTTGATGGCAAGCTTGGGCTACATCTCAAACTTGAATAGCTTGTGTGGTAAACGAGAAAAAAAAAAAAAAAGAAGAACTGGGATGTAATGTAAGTGCAGCCAAAGTTTTGTCGGTTGATGGTCTGTGAAAGTTGTTGCCACACATCGAGCCATGGAAACATAAAGTCATTCATGGACTCTGTGGGAATTGCACTCGCATAAGCAGTCCGCTGTTGTCAGTAAGGATATAAGCTGGAGTTGTTTGCCAATGGACTAGCTATAATTTCATAAGAACATAAATATGAACCAAATTGGTCTGCTTAACTTTTATGATTTATAAAACAATATTCAAAATGTTCAGGATAAAATAATAAGAAAAATTGTGATTTCCACTGATTGTTACTTGTAGAAGAAGTACTCAATTCTGTTACTTAAGAAAAAGTATAGATTCTGGAGCAAAAATACTCAAGTAAAAATAAAAGTATGAGTAAACGTCACATGAAAAATCTACTGAAGTAAGAGTACTCTTACATTCATTTAAAAATATACGTAAGAGTAAGAGTATAAGAGTAAAAAGTACTTCGTATTTTGGCAGATCTAATAAAGCTTCTAATGCAGTGATTTTGATACAGATTTGTGCTGAATCAATTGAATCAATATTTTTTTTCTCGCTGTTTTTATTTTTTTATATTTTTGTTTGTTCAAAATATTTGTTTGTTACTTTTCAACAGGCCTCAAACAATAATGAAAAATACTTTTACTTTTCATTCCAGTTAAAAAATGTAGTGGAGTAGAAAGTACTGATACCTGCTCTCAAATGCAGTGAAGTAAAAGTAAAACGTATCTACTTTAAAATTGACTTGAAGTAAAGTACAGATACCTAAAATGTGTACAGTACTTTACTCCTTTTACTTCGTTACATTCAACCACTGGTGATCGTCTATGAATTTTCCACTTTATTGTTTTAATTACATGGATGACAGCGATCTTAAATGCATAGAGTTGGGTCATTGGGTGATATGTTAAACCCATCACCCAGCTTCTTGGTGCAGTAGTGAATGAATATTCCGACAAAGTCATTTGAGTACTTTGAAAGGCCCTACAGTTTATAAATCCAAGGTATTATTATAAATTTCATATTCCCTTTCTGACGCAACCCTACATTTATTTGTGCTATAAACTACACTCTCTCATGACACCGTGCAGATGGATCTGACTTGCCTTGTAAATCCAGACTGAAACCCTCTGTATGGGATCCACAGTCTGGTCATCACTCCCTTGTCTGTGTCTCAGGCCAAACCCAGTGATGCATTGGAAATGAACAAGCTCATTGGTCATCTACCATTTACAAAAAACAAAACTGAATTTCTCTCACTTCAGATAAACTTTACCAAACTAGCGCTTTGCTACTTTCTTCTATGTCTGTGTGTTTCCATACATTCTACCCATAAACCATTCATTTGATACGGATTGGTTATAATGCATTAAGTATTATTAATTACTATTAAGAAACTACTCAACTGAGTAACTGTAACTGTTGGGAGGTTAATGTAATTTGAAGCTCAAAACATTAAATAATGCACAAAATCTGGTATTTTCAAAGGATATATGCCAACATGAGAAAAACTAAATCATTTCTGAAGGAGTGGCGCAAGAAACATAAATGTTCAAATAATTTCATATTGTCAACATAAAGCTTGTCACTTTTACACTTACTCACAGTGGGAAGAGTAACCCAAACCTTTACTCAAGTAAGAGTACTGTTACTTCAATAAAACTATTACTCAAGTGGGAGCAAACGTATGCTGCTAGAAAAGTACTCTGAAAAGCACACTTTAGAAAGTTACTCAAGTAAATGTAACTGAGTACTACCCACCTTGGCTGGGTCCTGACAAGTTTTGTAAAGTTTTGGAACAGCGTGTAGCCAGGCAGATCAGACTACAGTACCAATTTGACACAATTCACATTCAGTTTAATGTGTTGTGTGTGTTTATATGGAGGGGCCTGGCCATCAAACAGAGAACACCGCCCAATACCTTGTGAACAAACATCTGTGGATCTGCTCACAAACACCCACACCCGCACTGTGGCCTTCTGGGAACGCATCATCGCTGTCCGAGTCAGGGATCACACCTCTGTAAACAAGCACTGCTGATTAGCCCTATAGCGCTCTTCAATTTTTGATCCATTCCAAATTGAAAATGTGAGTTGTGTTTGTTACCCCCTCCCTCCTTCTCCCCCCTTCTCCCCCTTTGAGCTCCTTGCGTCTTTGATATTAAACATGGATTAGCAGTGTCTTAGCCCTCACTGCTAGCTTCTTCCCCTCCGAGGACATTGATTTCCAAACTACTTAGGTGCTGTTTGTATGTAAGGACACACAGACTGGTAAGCTGGTTAAATGTGAAGTGCGTCATCTGTCACATGCTTTGGTGTCCTCTGGGCTTATCTGAACATAATACATGGACCACACTGGAATCAGATTTCATCATTATATTAAAGGCCTGACATTATAGGGAGACGATCCAGCGGCCATCTTCTCTGTCATACACATTCCTAGAGTCACAATAATAAAAGAGATTTATGTACGAGGATGTCTGCTTATAAAGCCAGTCATTTGATTTTCTTTGAATTGGTAAAGAATTACATAATTGGAAAGAAATCACTCTTTCACTCGTTGTCTTCAAACACATCATTGGGCATAATATCGCTTTAAACAGACACAGTCAAATGAATAAGGCGTGATGGTGAATGGTTTCATGATTACATAAACTTTGGCGCTTAGAACCTGGCAGATTAAGAAGTAAGCAGTGAAATGATAAGGAAGTATGACAGATTTAAATATTTTCCTCCTAGTGGTGAAGAAGATTAAATGGAGGTGAGGAGGCTGGGTGGTTTTGCTGTTGCGATTGATGTATGATGCATTGAGCTGGTAGTATGAAGGGAGTACTCAAACCAGACAAGTGAATCCTTCATTGAATAATGTCAAATAGATTATAATTTCTTGAGTATGAGGTCAAACTGTAATTAAAAAGTAGTTTATTCTTCTGGACATGAGAATAAGTGAAAATCAATACAATTCTTTCAAAAATGTCTGAATTATTATTTTTTAAATATCTCGCTCACACAGGAATAAATGCTGTTTTAGAGAATTATAATTGTGTATTTATTTCATATATGTTTCAATCACAGTTATCTATGAAGTAGTTAGTCTTTACAACCACATTTGCTAAACATTTGAACCTCACTGGGCTATAGGAAGATGTAAGTTTCAACCTAACCATAAACCATAGCTAATGTTTGTATGAATGCAGTGTGTGGATGATTGCAGGTGGTTGGCGGTGCTTTTCCGGTGGAGAGTCTGCCACCTGCTTGTCTCTATGGAAATATTATTGATGTGCCTGTAATATTCCACAGTATGGCAATAAACTTATTTTTCACCATAAAGACAAAAGGTCTTGACAACCACATTTGCTAAATAATACAGCACGTAATAGGTGGCTTAATATGTTTCATTTGCTACACTTCTCTGTGCTCATAATGTAATACCTGGTGATTACACATAACAAACACAACTTCTTCCTGTGAAATGTGTGTTTGACTTTGACATCTGCTCTGGTCTGGTGTGATGAGGAGGAAACTAGAGGTAATTACAGTCCAACTCGCCAGGCTCAGACTTATTATGCCAAAACATCACTGGCGCTTTCTCCAAATATCATAAATAATTATTACCTTGCTCGTGTTCACTGCTCTGGGCCATGGATACAACTTGTTTAGTTTCAAACACACCCCAATCAATATAAGACTTATCATCTAAAATTCATGATAACACTAGCTTTTATTTTATTTATTTATTTTTCCTATTTATTTATTTATTTGCATCATTTGGCTGCGCTTTTTAATGTGCGGGTTACCGTGTGCATACAACGTAGTGAGTCCCATGCGTGTGTGAATGGGGAAGTGATCTCAGTCCAGCCAAGCAAGCGTGCAACCGCCACTCGAGGGACCCCCAGAATTATAGATTGAGGACAGGGGTGGCGGGTGATTGACAGGTGCGGGTGGGCAGAGGTGATTAGGTGCGCGGGGCCCAAAGAAAACAGACACGATGGAAATGTGAACATCCCCGCTCTAATTTGTGCGGCGAGTAATTATGATACATGATGATCTGCAGACATTGGCCACACATTCCGCCCAGCACTCAATCTTTCTCCAGTGCTACATGTCTCCAGCTCACACTACATACAGATACATACAAATTGGGTGTAGTGAAGCGTCATAATGCAATACAAAATAGGGAGGGGTATCATTTATTTATCTCAAAACAGGGAAATTCATATAGCATAAACATATTAAAAACAAAATTGAATACAAGTATTAAGACTGCAATGCAATATGAAAATTTATTTTAATAGATTCTTTTCAGACCAAGGTTTAGTTTGTTTTCATACCTGACAGTTTCGACTGCTCACTAGCGGTCTTCCTCGGAGTGGTCACGTGATGTGCTGTGACGTGTCTGGTCAGCTAATTGTCTTCTACCGGTGGAGGCAGGACAACAGCGCCATCTGCAGTCCGACTTCTCTAGGACGGTATCCCAGGTGTGCAAGAGTAACAAGGCCTCCTCGTCCCGGTTTAAAGTCCCGTGGGCACATTTCCGTATTTTGATTGCCTCCTTAATCCAGCGATAATGGTTGTTGTTTTCTGTCCCAATTATGTTTGCTCCATCCCATAATGTGGTTCTCTCTTTTACAATGGTCAGAAATGGCCGATTTGAGGTGCTCCTGTTCTGCTTTGTGTTTTGTTGCTCATGTGTGCGCCTTCACTGTTTCCTTCTTACATTCTGTCCTATGTTCAGTGTACCCTTCCTGCCCTTCCTGTTTCCCCGATGCATGTTTTATGGCAAGACATGCTGGGCATTTCGTATATGACATTACATTTGTACTCCGGTACTATTTTATCTTTTGGGACAAGTAATTACCTGAGGTTTCTGTACAGTTTTACTGGTGTGTTCATATTGTGTGCCCATGGGACTTTAAACCCAGACGAGGGGCCTCTTTACTCTCACACAGCTGGGATACTGTCCTGAAGAAGTCAGACTGTAAATGGTCTGCAAATCGTCCTTCCTCCATCAGTAGGAAGACAGCGCCAAAACCTGTTTAAATCAGCTGACTGGACACATCAACATCACATGACCACACTGAGGAAGACCACTAGTGAGCGGTCCAAACTGTCAGGTATGAAAACAAACTAAACCTTGATAACACAGACCTAACCATAAACCATAGCTAATCTATGTATGTGGCGTATGGATGACGCTTGGTGGTGGGGGTGCTTTTCTGGTGGAGGGTCTGCCACCTGCTTGTCTCCATGGAAATGTTATTGCTGTGCCTGGAATATTCCACAGTATAGCATAAAACGTATTTATCACCATGAAGACAAGCAGGTGATCACACTAACCAAAGTTACAGGTCAGATCTCTACAGAGGCGAGACCACTCATAGTAAGAATGCAGGGTTTTTTTTATGCATTTTTAGCAATACATCTGTAATTTAATTTAAAAAAAAAAAATGCAAGAGATAAATGCCATACTGTGGAACGTGCTGTATAGTTAGCTATACAGTAGCATAGTCAAAATAGCGTGATGAGAGACAATAAATGTCATGAAATAATACATTTGCTTCCATAGATTGTTTAAAAAGTCCTGTTAAATATGTGTAGAAACCACCAGTAAGCCACCGTTGCTCTCTCCAGAATACCTCAAAGTTCCTGTATCCTCCTGAACACTTGTCTGCTCCTCTGACAGAAGCTGCCCCTCACCCTTCTCTCTCGCCCATGTCAGGTGTATTTAGCCTGGCTTTGAACGCCTCGGCTCCATATTTTATTTAACAAGTTGTTGGTTAATGCTGGATTTCTACACAATGCTGCACGATAGCTTCATGCATTAGAGATGTGAGCGTTGGATTCTTGACCCCCAAAAGATAGAAAGGAAAATAGAATGGATAGCACTTATATGTCTGTTTGGATGGACTGAACAGAAGAAGTTTGATTTTAGTGTTCCTGTTAGCTGCTCACTGCCAATAAGATTCGTCTTCATCTGTTTGTGTTTTCATAGATTATTTCTCAAAGGTAAGACAATGTTTGAATTGACATAGTTTTGGTGGTCAAAAATATAGTTTCAAGACCACATTCTGTTCGGACCACCAGAAATTTAAATCTCGATGGATATTTTGGCACTATCGTAGATGTAGGCAAACTCTGAAGTTGTGAATTTTTCATTTGATATGGTCGAGAGGGTCCATAGGAACTGGTCTTGTTGGTTGTTTTGGGGAGTATGCCCTTGCACATGTCTGGGCCATTTAAAGAGAAAGGATTGAGAACATATTGTGTTGCAGGAGGTTCTCAATCAATCAAGCTTGAACTATCAGCAGTATTCAGTTCAATTTTATTCATATAGCACATTTAAAAAATAACTTAACCTGCCCAAAGTGCTTCACATAAAAAGTCAACAAAAAACAAATACACAGATAATATGATACTTAGGCAAATTAGGCAGTATAAAATATAGTATATGGAAAAAGGTATTCTTAAAGACAATATATTATGCTTTCTGGTATACAGTTATAATCTGGGACCACAGAAGATTTTTTTTTTTTTTTTTTTTTAAGAGCTGTGGCATCTCAAATCCAGTACAATACACTACTCAAACATGCATGAATCATTCAAAATATACATTTGAGTGCACTAATGATGAGTGGAAACCATTATAACATAGTTAAAAGCTCTTAAATGTCCATTTTGCATAATGTCTCGTTTAAAAGCACTGTCTCTATTTAATAGCTCTACGATAACTATTAACCTCACAGAAAGCCTGTCAATCACAATAAAATAGACAAATGAGTTTTACAAATCTCACGAAACAAACATTTACCATCACCTTTAAAGCAGTGTTTAGACATGGACACAATGACTTATTTAATTACGACAGATAAAAGACAGACCCCTCATATGCGCATATCCTCACGTCCTTATCAAATCAACCCACAGCCCACTATTTTTACCCCTCCATAGAATGCCTGGATGCATTGATTACTCACGCCTCTTTGTGTCTCTTTGTAGGCAATTAAAAGACTGCATACATTTGGCACTATTTGCATAAGGTGAAGCCCAATTGCCCTTGATATATATTAAGTGAGAGCATACTGAAGCATCCCCCATGGAGCCGCGTGTAAAGCACATATCTGCTGCCTACACATTGTAATATGTAGGAAAATGAGACAGTGGCATGTGTTGGGTCTTAAATTAACAGCCCATATATTAGTGCCATTGCGACGGCCTCTACAGACAGGAGCAGGGCGCAGACTCACTTGTTGTCTGACAGGCTCCTATCACCTCTGCATCACTTTGGGCACATTTGCATAAGGCCTTGTTTCAGAAATAGCAATTCAAATGAAGTATTTTGCCAAAAAAAACCCATTGTATTTAGTATTAAAATATAACATGCGTAGTTGATCATGATTTTACATATTGTTCATTGTAAACTGTAATAATAAATTGCTTAATATAAACAGGTTCTTTGACTTAAATAAATACAGAGAAGTAGGTGGAGATAGGGGGTAGGTGAAAACTGACATTTCCTGAGCCCTCAAGTATTGATATATGACAATACAGAATTACTCAAACATGCATGAATCAGTCAAAATACAAGTTTGATTTATCTAGTGAAGAGGGAACACAGTTATAATATGGTTATGGTTAAAAGCTCGAAAACGTCATTATGGCACAAAACATCCCCTTTAATAACTGATCTTTTTCTTATTAGCTAACAGCCGCATGTGTTTAGGTCTAATAATGTTCTTTGTAAATGTGCTACGCTACAATTTCTTAGTGGGATTTTAACTCACTCCATTCATATTTGTTTGAGGTTTGCGGTGATAGTTTAGACAGCTACAGCAGAGCCAAACAGATGTCCCATTTATGAATAACAATTACGCACTGAGAAACGTTGGATCCAGAAGTTTATTCAAACAAAATCTTCACATGACACCTCAGATTTATTCAAACCGGACCGTTTTATGCTGATTCCCGCATTTACCCCGCTACCCCCTACGCCCGTGAAGCAATAATCTGGCTTCCTGTAGACTAAACATAAAATTAAAATGCAATCTGTCCGGGCCGTATGTTTTATAGAAATCTAGGGGAGAGAAAAAGACCTCACATCAGCGACTTTCGCAGATAAAAGTGCAGGCAAGTCAAAAGAAGGATCAAAAAACGCTCTTTTTGTGCACCTCGCTCCGCCTTTGCATATGTTCCAGTAGCTTGATTAACGGCTGGGCCACGCAAAAGCTAATTATTTTATTGAGTAGGGGGACGAGGTAAGAACCCACCTTGGGGATTTGGCTTTGGCTGCAGAATAGAGAAAGCCCCCCTCGTGTGCTGGGAGATGCGCCCCATCCCGAGTGCAGACAGCAGGATCAGCCAGGTATGGGTGGTCTGATCTCCGCTCCATCAATAAGGAGCTTACTAGCCGTACTGGAAATGGGAGGGAATACAATACCGTTGCAATTTGATTTTAAACCCCGTAGGTCAATCTCCTGAACCCACTTTTCAGGCACTTTCTTTTATCATTCCATTTTGCGTTTTCTTCCAAGTCACTATCACCGCCTGTCTTTCACTCTCCTCCAATGCTGCGCTAAACTCTGATTTATTCTAGCCGGAGTTAGCCGTCTTCAGGGTTAGCATAGAAGTCAAAATATGCACAGGTTCAAACTGAATGTCACAGTGACATTTTGTGGTTTTTAGGATTTTCTGTGGCGGTGAGAATTTCACTTTGTGCATTCAACACTACACCCAGCAATTTGTGTTTGATTTGTTTTGGAAGAACACGAGCATAGCACTTGGGCAAGACACTCTATAGGTATTGCCTTATGAATATGTAGATATGTAGGTGTTGAAAGGAAGACACATTTCCATCATACAGTCCCAAGGCATTTATGGCTATAGAGGTACCACAACTAAGCTATAAGGAAAGGTCAACAACTTCTAGGACACAAAACTGTAAAGTCTGCATCATAAGTTAAGTAAAGAAGTAAGTTAAGTAAGTAAGAAAGACTGAACCAACTAGGGATGCGGCGATTAATCCGAATAAACATGACTATTCAACTGAAAAAATCTGGAATCTAATCTGGAGACTCTAAAACACATGACAAAAACACTTTAATAACAAATGGTGACAGCATTATAAGCTCAAAATGTCAAAGAAGAATTTGTGATTTTCATAAGACACTTTCATTTGTAAATATTCCCTATCTAAAAGTGTTCATTCAGCATAGTTTTACCATTATCTGGTTGAAAATCTACAAGGCACAATAGAGAAATCATCAAAAAAAGCTGAGCTCAACTTCTGAAATAATCGCTATAATACTACTAATAATAATAATACATTACACTTCCATAGCACTTTTCATGACGCTCAAAGACGCTTCATACGGTTCAGTATAGACAAAACACAAATGAAAGAAATAAATTTTAAAAAAGGAGATGCAGTTATTTGAAAGCAATTTTGAACAGGTGAGTTTTCAGGGCTCTTTTGAAGATGGTTGAAGATGGTGAATGTGAATGAGTCTCTGATGTGTTTGGGCAGAGCGTTCCAGAGGGTGGCAGCAGCAGCAGGGAAGGCCCTGTCTCGTGTTTAGTCCTGGTGGGAGGTGACAAAGGCGTGGATGAGTGTTTCAGTCAACTGTGGGAAGAGGGATTGACGGTGGCAAGCGATGTTCCGGAGGTGGTAGAAGGCGGTTTTGGTGATGTGTTTTATGTGGTGTTTGTGGGAGAGGGCCTGATCAAAGATGATGCCAAGGTTGCAGAGGCTGGAGGAGGAGGGGACTGGGGACCTGTCGATGGAGAGGGTGAGGTTATTATGGGTTTTGGTGAGTGTTTTGGGACCAATGATAATTATTTCCGTTTTGTCTGTTTTGGAAATGCAGGTGGTAAGGCTGGAGGTTATTGATTTGGTTGGATGTTGTCTGCTAAACACTGGAAGCAGGATGAGTATGAAGAGGAAGGGGCAGAGAACTGAACCTTGGGGGACACCTTGAGTGAGTGGAGTCGAGGGGGACTTGCAGTGGTTGATGTGGGCAAACTAGTGTCTGTCGTTATAGTTGCATCCCTAGAACCAACTATGAACACAAGGTGAAAAATAAGCTTGCTGTATGTGGTCTGTGTACAGGTAAAACGCTTGAATCAATGGGTTCCAGCCTTTTGTATGTGTTTGCATGGACCTGCACAGTCTCTTTATCCCAGCATGCCTCTGTATCGTCCATATCTATCTGATTGACCCCACGGCCTTGTCAACAGGATGGGCCCTGGTGCCTTTGAGCCCTGTAGTCTCTTTATTGGCCGCTCTGTTCTCAAGTTGTAGTGCGCTGGACAACAAATTGGCTCCTCCGCGTGTCTCCCTCCAAATGCTAAGGTTAGGCTTTAATTGTGGCACCTGGGTTGTGGAAGCAGGCGAGTTATAGACAAAATAGCGATGGCGGTGTCAGTGGACGTGTTGTGAATAGTTCACATAATACCAGTGTATACACAGTGGACACCGAGCCAGCCACCTTTGCTCCTCTCCCCTGTTCTCGCTGAATAAGAATCTGACATAAATTCTGCACATATAAAATTAGTAAATGCCACTGTAGCCGTAGTTAAATATCACACAAACCCCATGGGGAGGGATGGGGGGGATGGGGGGGAGGTGCCAGCGAGTTACCTTGGCCTATTTTTTATGGTGAAATAAGCCAGAATGGGGGAAGAGGAGAAAAGGGAGAGAGGGAGAAAGGAGGAATGGCAAGAGGTTAGGGAGAAGGGAAAGGGTGAAGGAGAGGAGGAGGCAAGGTGGGAGGAGCGAAAATATGGACCAGATTTACACCAGATTTAAAACTATATCACATCCGATACAAGGCTAATTCTGCAGACACTCACAGTATGGTTTCATGAGAGGTTAAGTGGAGTCTAATCCACAAAGTTACTTTAAAATAGAAAAAGCTGGATCAGGAGTGGGGTGGTCACATTTAGAAGAGTTTTACATTTGCAGAGATCCAGGATGTAACTCTCTATAACACTAATCATCAGGATTGAAAGTGTCTGTTTGTAAAGGATCTACAGCAACACATTGCCTCTCTTAACTACAGTAAAATACTTTCACCTTTTTCATTGACATCCAAAGTGATCAATATGCATCTAAAAAACTCAAATACACTTTTTATTATCATATGAATAAACATGTGAGGCAGGTTGGTGGTGGGTGGTATAATAACTTAGAGGCCTAGTTATCAAAACCTTATTTGAGTAATTATTTTCGTGTGTCATGCCAATACTTTGCCACAAGGAGTTAAACACATCATGCTTTCATTAACAGCCCACAGCCCTGCAGCCAGTGGACTATTCACACTGTTTTGCTTTTATTTAAATGTTGACCTTCCCTTCTCTCTCTGCCTTGGATCTCTTCAGTTCTGCAACAGCCTGTTGCTCGCTGCCTCCTCCTGGCGAGATGCCAGCACTGGGCGGGGATGCCCCCACCTCATTAATTTACCAACAGATTGCCATGGGCTGCTCGCTGTTCACCGCTGGGGTGTTTACAACAGTTAAATGACAAACTGAAAGCCATTAAAGCTTTAATGTAGCGCAGGCTTCACTGTTACGTGTGGCGCGCAGGATGACACAGCAGCCGGAGCGGAGCGTGTTGTTGGCATTTTGCCGTAATTGGCAGTTCTGGGTCTGAGCCAAATCCAGCAGCCAAGACTGGAGAGGCAGAGGCTGCACTCAGCCAACAAACAAACATGTGTGTCTGCAGTGAGTGAACATGAATGAACACATCCTTAGGCACTGAGTGTCACCACGGCTCAGATACACTTGTATCACTGACTCGATGTGACATAATAAGACCAGTCAAACATGTGAATGAAACGCTCTGTTCAGGCCATTTACCACAACAAAAGGTAGACTGAAGTGAGTGCTGTTATTGTTGGGGCATCTTACCTGATCCAGCACAGGCCAATGTGGAAGCCATTTGCAGGGTAAATGTTATTGCACTCACACGCATCAACGCCACATGTTTTTGTGCCTTTTGTTGGAAATTTGGCTGGAAGGCGGCGAGAGTCTTTGTCCAAACGGATCATGTTAAACGACTCCGAACCGTTTAGTGTCCCGCTTGCAGAATGGCATTTCTCTCAGCATATGGAAGGCTTTAGGTAATGTTTTCCTTGTTGATATACAGAATCTGTAACAAATGATAATGGTTAGCAGCTGTGGCACGGATAAGGCGTGGTGTCCAGCATTGACTTGATGGCTTCAGCATAAGAAGTTCCTCATGTGCCCGGTCCAAGTGGTGCTCTCCAGCCAATAAGAGCTGTCTGGATGTGAAATTTATGACGGCTTTATGTTGTCCAGTAATATGACTGGAGGGGTTTGAGGGTGTGGGCTGGGGAGACTGTGGTGAAGTCAAAACACTGCTGTAGGATATTTAACATTAAAGAACAACAACTAAGGACTTTCATATGTTAACCCTTGTGTGATTCGCTGTGGTGAGATCCCATTGCTGTCTATAATGTTTTAACACATTTGGTTCCCAACTTTGGTTCCCAACTTGATTGAATGTTGATATATACAGAGGAACAGTCAAAATACTAAAATAAAATACTAAAGAAGGTACATAAAAATACAAATATTGACAATATAAATTACTATAATTTGAACTGGAAGAAGTTTAAATTAAAAAAGTTAGCTAGCATTGCGTTCTTTTTGATATTCTGTGAGCGACTAACAAAATCTGTCGATGAAGCGGTGACAAATTGCATCGGCGTACAAATCGCTATAATTCGGAGAGCGCCTAATTTGTCGGTTTTAATAAAGCCCATTGGTTCTCAACAGTCTGGGCTTGTTGCCAATGGCTGCTTATAGCCTCACTGATTGGCTGTAATGTCTGACAGCTGTCTGGGGGTCCGCACGAATCGAGACAACTTCTGCGTGTCGCGCCAACTTTCTCTGTATCAATATGTATAAAGCAGTCCCGGGCTACAGCCAAGTTATGGTTACTGTTGTGGATACAGGAGGGAGACCCCATCTGGCTGCGCTTTTGGCTCCCCAGGCAGTGGAGTGCAGAGAGGCCTAATGTGATGTGAGGTTGGAGGGGAGATGAATGGAGGGAAGGGGTGGGGGGGTTGGGGGTGCTTACAGAGGGGACAGTCTGGAGGCTAACAGGGGGGAGAGTGTTTGGGTCAAGAGGGTCCAGTACCTCCGGGGCCCGCGATGGGACAAATGAGGGAGTGTGTGTAAGCTGTGGAGAGGGGTGGTCATGACAGTATACGCTTATAATAGTGCAATTTGTATAGAAGTGACTGGGAAAACTGAAGGAGGGGTTAGGTAGCAAAAGGTTGTCTGAAATGTTTTGACTCAACTATGCAGTGCAGTGTTTAATTTATTTATTTTTCATACAGGGCCATTTTATGGGAACTCTCACATCAGCACAGAAAGAAGGGGAAGACTCAAGAAGTAAGCCTTTAATTTATCATTTCTAAGGACAAGAAAGGTGCACTTGTTCATAAGTTTCAAATAGAAATACAATGCAACAATATTTAGTCAGTGTAGTAGTCAGTATTTGCAGCGGACAGGGCCCTCAGTTCATACTAGACCTTTTAACTCCTTACTGCTCTGGACGTACCTTCCGGTCCTCCAGTTAGAACCCGCTTGTTGTCCCAAAAATATCCCATAATTTTCAAGCCACAGTCTGAAATTATTAGTTGATCTTTCCTCATGGCTTGGTGGTGGTACCTCTGTGGCCATAAATGCCCCCCCTGCCTGCTCTCTGTAAAGAACTTTGTGATTTTTATCTGTGAAAAGTGATTTATAAATAAAAGTTTACTTACTTTGTAGGAAGTAAGCGTAGAGTATTGGATCATTTAGGCTACTGTTGGTAAGGTTGCTTTTTGCTTTTGACCCATCTTCAGTGTCCTTGGGGAGGTCTGTCTGGATTACAGCGCAAGCCAGTGCTGAAGGATTAGCCAATTGTTCTTAAATTGCTGAAAAACTGTAACAAATAACAAGTAACCAAACCAAACACAGGAAGAACATCCAAACTCCACACTCAAAATCACAACTTGGTGTAGGAATTCAGGACTTTGAACCCTGAATCAAAATTACAATTGAGGCCAGTTTTCATTCCCTGTGGTGTTATTACATGTCTAATATTGGCCCATGCTTGCTGCAATTATTTCCTTTGGCTTTTGTTGAGTCTTGCTCACTTGTTGTTTACACTGGTTAAACTGGCCTTTGAGGTGTGATCTTGATCAAGCTCTTTTAGAGGATCTGACACCTCTGTCTCTGATTATCCCTCATTAGCACTCTCTGTTTGTTTGATTTGTTCCATCGACCGGCGGCAATCCCCAATCAAACAAGACACAACACAGCCAAATGCTTTCTGAGTAAACATGCACCAGGCAGCTTGTACAACAGTCACATGTTATCCACACTGTACCTATAAAGAGACCTGAACACAACAAAAGTGTGTTAATAAAAACTTACTGAACCTAGATTTTGGAATTTCAAAATATTGCTTGTTTTATTTTCATCATTTTTATTACATAAATGATCCACCAATGAAGTAAAACTCTAATAGAGTCCCTTGGTTCATTGGTATTTTGTTAAATAAAACTTGAAAAAAAGTCACTGATCAAGATGGAAAACCTAGGTCCTAATATAAACTAGTCCTAACTGTTCAAAAATAGTCCCAGTAAATGAAATGAATAGATATATTTTGCACTGTCGAGAAATGTGTGCTTAACAGCAATTGTAATAGTGATTATCTGCAATTTTTTTTCACTCTTTTACATTGAATATTTATCCTATTGTTTCTTGTCATTAAAAATCGATAGGACTTGTCATTGAGAAGGTGCACATTCCTCCTCTTTGTGTGAAATGTGTTTATTAATATTTCAAATTCTGCTTATTCATTTATGACAAACAGGGGGCGTCTTCTCCGAGAACAACAGCTGTTTCTGTTGATGTTTTCATTTACTGTTTGCTAGAGAGGCGTGTGCATTGGCAGCGAGTGCAGAGAGAGGGAGGAATGAGGAAAGCGCTAAATAAATTACAAATTACACTGCATCTCCATGTGTGTCGAGAGAGCAGGTTTGAATATCTATTATTTAAACAAACATGTTGTTGCTTAGAGTAAGCAGTTTGTTTACTAAATATGTGTTTTGGGCTGGCTGCGAGCTGTGCCGCTGCATAATGCATGAAGCCACAAACTGTTTGTTCACGTAACTCAAGTATTGTAAAACGTGTTAGTGTGGGACACATCCCTGCACATTAAAAATACACCAGTGCAACTGTTTTCACTTATTCTGCCTCTGCTCATTAATATTGCACATTGTGTATGAGCACAGAGCTGAGAGGTTCAGCCTCTGTTTGCTGCGGTGTAGACTGCTATTTTTAAACTTTCACATTTTGTCAATGTCAATAGGATAGAGTTTGAAAAAATAAAATAGACAAGCATTGCATTGCACCATGTTACAAAGTGTAGACTGCATAAAACACGACCTTTCTTTCTTTGAACAGCTGCTTCTCAATGTTAATGTCTGTGAACTACTAAATCTTATTTTCTCCCAGAGTAACAACATTAGTACACACGTCATACTGCTCGCCTCATCGTAGATCCGGTGTTGACTACATAAACACACTGATAGAGAAGTGTAGGCCTGAGAGACAGTGTTGTTGAGGAAACCGC
>KN480053.1:27861-42921 GCA_000787095.1 Periophthalmodon schlosseri
CTTCCTCCTCCTCCTCCCTCTCTCCTCGTCCTCTCTCCTGCTCAGAATTAATCCTTATTTTAAACGTCTGCTGCTGCTGGAGCAGATCAGGCCAGGTGAGAGATTGTCTTCTCTTCATGCCTTCGGGGCATCTCAAGCTCCATTTAATCCAAATGCCAATTTGTAGCACACAAATAGGAAGCGGCTGCAGCGGAGCCTGGTTGGTTGCCTTGTTTGGGCGTTTTGTGCACCTCCAGTACAAAGGTGTGTACATATCTGCATGTGAGCATACAGTAGGCCTCTCAGCTTGGTGCATCTATAATTGGAGAGCGGGGAGCGTCCGGAGGTGTGGGTTGTCAGTCAGTGTTTAGGTTGCCCCAGGCCCCTGGCTCTCCTGTGGGTATCAAAGTGGCGCTAATTAAATGTGGGCCCCGCTGCACGGCCCTCCACATCAGGGGCCGCTGTCCTCCTCCTGCCTTTGAGATTCTGCTGCTCGCACTAATTACCCATTGTCCAATTGACTGGCCCATTCCACACAAACGCCAGCATACGCACACATTTCATCCCCTCTCCCAACCCCCACAGCCCCCTCCTATATTTATTATTTCATATTTTCCCTGCCCACTCCGTCTTTGGGAGCCAGCCTAATTAATCTTATGGAAATCTCCTCCAGCCAAGGTTGGCCTGCGATGTTTGTAATTTGATTTGGGCATGATAAAAGTGAAAGTGCTGCGGGATGCTGAAGGAACAGTGTCATTTCAGTGTCCTCTCGCTCCCCTCCCCGTCCAACACTCCAGAGACACGTGGGGGCTATCAATCTTTCCCACGTGCCCAGCAAACTGATATCCCAGAAAATTAACTTCAATTAATAAGAGAAATCCCCTGATGCAGCTGTGGAGGCAGCAGCGCTTTGAAGGAGAACCTTCAAAGATGTGTCTGTGCTGGTCTTTATGGGCCGGCTGGGGAGGGCTTTTCTTTTCATTATCATCAGCCACATTTGAACACTCACTCCATCCCTTTACACTGCTCTGGACATTTAAATAAAACTGCTGTCAACACAAAAAATCAATTACATTCCCTCTGGCAAAAAAACAAAATGGCTGCTCATTACCAAACTTGTTTTTTTTTTTTGCCTTATAGAAGACAGTGTTTGTGGGGTCAGTCATCACATGGGGCTATGTTTAGAGACTGGAGGTTGGAAACTTGGTCGAGACTGAAACGTGGGATTTGTATAAGCTGCAAAATATGGACAGATCTAGGTAGAACTATGTACGTAAAGAACTAAAAATATACCTCTCCCCTTCGAATGTGTAATTCCATATTTGATTAATTTGATGAATCCAAGTGAACTTATATATTGAAATCGTCATGTTTTATTTTCATACTCCGCTGTCATAAGATCAAGATGATTCCATTCATACACATTTAAATCATGCACTGTATCATAGTATCACAAATCACATGTAAACCTCCATCTCTTCCTACATCTCCCATTTATCCAGACTTGGGACTGATCCAAAATGTTTTCCTATATGCGGATTTTGTATAGCTTTTACTTTTAAGATGCCACAAAATTCAATTCAGTTTCATTTACTTAAGCTGCCTAAAGTGAACAAGTCAACAAAACAGATAAACAGAAAATATGACACATAGGCAAAGAACAATAAAACAATAAAACACCACAGCTATGATTAAATGCCAGGGAGGAGAGGTAGGTTTTCAGTCTAGTCACAAACTGTGTTAAAAAGGATCTGACAGGCAGAGGGAGACTGTTCCATGGTCTGGATGCTGTCACAAAAAAGGCTCTGTCACCTCTGGTCTTGAGCCTGGCTTTGGGCACAGGCAGCAGGAGCTGGTCACCTGACCTCAGGGCTCTGGGTGGAGTATAGGGCTGCAGTAACTCCCTCAAATAAAGAGGACCCATAGAGTGCAGACATTTAAACACAATCACTTTATTGGATCCTCTTATACCATGGCTTATACCCTTGAAAAATTATATTGTGTTGCAGATAAACTGCCGTAAACAGTAAACATCCCCATGCCAAACTCATATTCCATGCTGGTTGTGTCCTCGCACGCCCCCGCCTCCAATTCCCAGAGAAGCCGCTTGACTTTAAGTGGCACAAATGCAACAAATACAGCGTGCTTATCAAATCCTGCTCCCTGTTGCCCCTTACAATACAATACACTTTTTTTCTTCTCCCTCTCCTCCGGGTGCTGCTCTGCCATGGTGGTCACGTCTCTAAGCTTATTTATTTGCGGCTGTTTTCCTCGGCTGTCGGGGATAAGGAGGGCAACACGGAGCAACTCTGAGAACATAATTTCAGCGTGAGAGCCTTTAGCCCCCAGCACACACACACACACAGCACACACACACTTACTGTGTACCAGAGCTTACGAGGCTGTTGACCTGCTGAATAATGGTTTCGAGAGTTGCATCGTGGGAAAATAAAATGTGTATGTGTGTGTTTATGTTGTTTGCGTGTGCGCTAGGAAGAGGAGAGCGTGGTTTGCAGAAGCGTAGCCCTCCCGCTGACTTCTGTTAGGGCTAAAGGGATCCATGTCAACAGCTAGCAATAAAGAAGATGCCTCACCCGTAGAGACAGCAAAAAAAGGAAAAAATACAACAACAGCTTTCATGTGGGATAAAATATAGATAGAGGTGAGAGCACTTGAAGGGTCTATTAGCGCGGGCTGGCGGGAGCGATAGGGGTGGGATCAGTGTCGCTGGTGCACACTGCGTGAGGGGAGTTTTGGAGGGCTGCCAGATGCCTGTTTACAAGCCAGGCACATTACAAGCACGTTTGATACCAGGGCGAATACGGCTTCCACTTGATACTCAGCCAAATCCCCTCAGCAATGAAAAATAAACCAGGGGGTCTTCTGAAGTGGAAAAGGCCTGAGCAGAGCAGGAGGGGAGGGATGGATGCTGACTGAGCTTGTTTGGTTGTGTGTAGGAAATGTTTGGAGCGTAGCGGCTGGTTACATCACTGGTCCAGACAGTATGTAAATATAGAGGCTGGGTACTGATGTTCTTCTTCTTGGATTAAGACAAATTCCAGCAGCTATAGTCTCAAAGTTTGAACATCACTAATGAGAAAAAAAAAAAAAACTAAACAAAAAAAGCATTTCAACGATTAGATGAACAAAGTCAGTTGCCCTTGTTGATGCGCTCATAACGGGTCATAAGCAGGTCTGTCCCACCTTCAAGGCACTCAGATCGTTTTACGTCAAGGAACCACTCACCCTTCACATACACACATTCACATACCAGTGTACGCAGACACCGTGACCAACTTTATAAAATCAAACTTTGTGAACTTTGTGAACTGTGAAGTGAACTTTTTTTTTTTTTTAGGTTTACTTTTTTGGAGTGTAGATTGAAGTGAAATTACCTTTACTACATTTTGCTTCTAAAGTTCTCATGATCATTTAGTTCCTACATTATACTATAACCTGATTATCACAATTACCAATTAACCAAATACCAAGATGGCAAAATTGGTACCAACATGTTTTTATATATACAAAATGTATTTTAAAAAAAATGTATACAAACATATCCAGATATGCACAAGGTTGGGTTTGGCAATACAATATAATGAATGTAAAAAGGAAAGAGGACTGTGAATTGTTATTATTGTAGAATGTTGTAAAAGGAAAACTCGACTGCATCCAGATGTTATTTTTGTTTAGATATGATGTGTGGCGTCTTTCTAAACTAATCGTTCAAATGTTCAAACAACCCCTCTCCTGCGACTCCTCCTCCTCCTCCTCGTCTTCCTCCATGCGTGTGTTCCCACCTGGAGCCTGCGCCGTGCCTGAGGCGGTGGCTGTCCTCTGGGGCAGTTTACACGCAGCGCTGGGCCTGCTTCATATTGATCAGTGCTAATGTGTCAATGATCTCCTCCTGTTATTGGTGGAAGCTGCCGGCTCTATCTGCTCTCTGATTGGCCGGATGATTAGCGAGAGATTAAAACATGATTATGAAGGCGCATAGTGTGTGTGCGTACCATACCACTCTCCCATTCTTCTGATCTGTGGTTAATTAGGAGCAATGTTAATTAAAAAGCAACTTCCTTAACATTCATTGTGCTAATGGAGGTTTTAGTCAGTTACACGCCAGGCTCTTTGGTTCAGAATCAAACTCTTGGTTATTCTCTTTCTCCCCCTTTTCTTTCTTTGTTTCTTTATGTTGAAACATGCTGAAGTCTGGTTAAAGCTTTAGTCTGGCAGAGTCTCCATCTGCTTAGATCCATCCATCTTTTGTCAGACAACCAGTGATTTCCAAAAACACTTTCAATTCTCAGGTTAAAAGTTCAGTGGAATGTTTGAACATAAAACTTAGAATACAAGCACTGTCCCTGGGTGAAAGCGTGGTTGTGTTTCGTATAATGGTTACACAGCACTTTTGCAACAACAATTTCTTTAATAATAATAGTGGTAATGCATTTGATTTATGGAGCAGTCCAAAACAATTTATATTGCATTACCTGATGAAGTTACTTCTGTAGCCACAGCTGCCTTGAGGTGGACTGACAAAATTGATGATGCCGATCTTTTCCATTGGCCCTTTTGACCACAAATAATCACGTACACGCACACTACATACATACATACATACATACATACATACATACATACATACATACATATATACATACAGGTTGGGTCAAGTGGCTACATTCATACCATACTCCATACAACCATAATCTACAGAAGGTTTCAGTGTGTTTTCGCAATCAAGACGTATCAGACGTTTAAGTAAACAAGGACAGGGGGCACGACTTATCCAATTCTTAGCATCTTTTTTCCTCTTTATTATATTGTAATGTGTGAGCTACTGTGTCCAAGTCATTTCCCCTGTGGATCAGTCAAGTTTGTCTGACTCAAAGTGTCTTGCCCAAGGAATCAACAATGGAATTCACTGGTCTCTGGTGGGATTGAGCCAACCTTTGGGCAAACTTCTGTCACAGCAGCAGTCAGCAGCAGAAGCTCTCCCCGGGTCTCTCTGCAGGAAGGGGGCTCCAGACCTCTTTCTCTCTCTCTCTTTGGTTATGTGAGCCTAGTTCCTCTCTTCCTCGTGCCTATGTATATTGTAGCATTAATCATTTTCCACAAGCTGAATGTCAGAGTGTGCCTGCTAGTCCTGAATAAACACTGTCACGCCTTTCGCTGGAATAACCTTCACGTTTTGCTACTGCCACGAGTTTGCTGTGTACAGTATCCTATAGAATGTGTGTGTGTGTGTATGTGTGTGCGTATACGTGTGTGTGTGTGAGACTTAAGGTCGCAGGGGCATGTAAATAAAAGAATAGGACATAGCAGTCAGTGACGAGAGATGCCTGTGGATCTGTACATTCTCAGCACTGGTATATGGCCCAACGCTGTGTTTGGTTAGTCTAAGCCAAGGCACTTTCTCTCTCCCTCTCTCTCTCTTTCTTTCCCTCTTTCTCTCTCTCCCTCTCACACACACACTTTCTCTCTTCCTCTCTCTTGTCCCTCTTTCTCCCTCCCTCCCTCTCTCTCTCCCCCCCTCTCCTCTTTCTCTCTCTCACTCGTTCCTCCCTTCTCTCTTTTTCTTTCCCTCTTTCTCTCTCTCCCTCTCACACACTCACTCCTTCTCTCTTCCTCTCTCTTGTTCCTCTTCCTCCCTCCCTCTCTCTCTCCCCCCCTCTCCTCTTTCTCTCTCTCACTCGTTCCTCCCTTCTCTCTTTTTCTTTCCCTCTTTCTCTCTCTCCCTCTCCCATTCTCTCTCCCTCTCTGTCACCCTCTCACCCTCTGTCTTTCTCTCTCACTCCTTCAGTGATGTGCTTGATTAGTCTAAACCAAGGCTTTCTCACACACACTCTCTTTTCTCTCCTCCTCTCTCCTTTCTTTCCCTCTTGTTCTCTCTCACTGACTCTCTCTCTGTCAGTCTCACACACACTCTCTTTCTCTCTCGCTATCTCTCTTTTTCTTTCCCCCTTTCTCTCTCCCACTCTCATATACTCTCTTTCTCTCCTCCTCTATCTTGTCCCTCTTTGTCCCTCTCTCTCTCCTCCTTTCTCTCTCGCTCTCTCTCTCGCTCTCTCTCACTTTTTCAGAGACATGTTTGATTAGTCTAAACCAGGGCTCTCTCTCTCACACTCTTTTTCTCTCCTCTTCCTCTCTCTCTCTGTTTCTCTCTCTCCTGTCTCTGGTTCAAGTCTATCCCCGCTTCCTTCTCCAACTGTATCGCTCATTTGTTTTCATTAGTGTGATTGCCTCAGTGTCTGCCTGACCTTCAGCCATCGTCTTCTTATTTCCCCGTCGCATACACAAACATTGTACTGCATGATCACTTCTGATTTTCGGAGCCATATTTTTCTCCCCATCGCTCATTCTTTATATATATTTTCACTCTCGGCAGTGTGAACCTGGGTCTTAATGGAAGTTTCAGACATGACTTTAGAATTTTTAATGGGTAGCAGCTTGACGTGTTGTGGTATGTTAAGATAATGTGTTGGTAAGGAAGAAGTATGACAATATATAGCAGAGAGACGTATTGCGGAACACTGACCTTCAGTGGTGGTTATGGACAATTAAAGAACAGGTCTTGAGTCTGGACACAGTGTTGTCATTATTTAAAATCAAAAAGAGAGTAGTTGCTTCATCTGTATTCATAGCCTCCCTTCCTCCTGTTGTGGAGTAAGAGTATCATGGACAGTGGTGGATGAAGTACTCAATTCTGTTACTCAAGTAAAAGTACAGATACAGAGGTAAAAAGTTACTCAAGTAAAAGTATCACATGAAAAAATCTACTTAATTAAAAGCATTTAAGTATCTGTTTAAAATGTACTTTAAGAGTAAAAATTAAAAGTACTTCACACAGATTTTGATGGTGTTATTAGTTTGCTTAAGTGACAAAAAATGATACAGATTTTGGTCAACAGTAGTAAGACGAATCAGTTTCTTTACTTTTATTTAATGAATTGAGCTAAAAAATAACCCCTTAAATCATATGAAAAGTACTTTTTACTTTTGAGTGCTGTTCAAAAATGTAGTGGAGTAGAAAGTACAGATACCTTCTCTCAAATATAGGGAAAAGTAAAAAGTATCCACTGTAAAAATTTACTTGGCCTGGTCCTGCTTTGTGCCTAGATTAGTCCTAATGTGTATTTTTGGTCCTGTTTTAGTCCATGTTTAGTCCCTACTTTGATGTGGAGTGCATGTGAGAACAAATTGGAGTCACCAAATCTTCTGACACCTGTTTGTGGATGGTGATGGGTAGCAGGCAGTCATTTTTTTTTTTTTTTTTTCAGAGAGGATGAAGTGGTGGTCTACCCTAAGAATAAACGAGCAACTGCTTGGTTAAAAGAAGGGCAAGCTAACCGCTCTGCCATGATACAGCAAATAGCTAAAAAGAAAATTCTTGCTCGCATCCTCTTGATCTTGCCACAAATTTTTCAACTCTAGTGAGTATTTGTAAGAATTACTGTCAAGCTTTTGGTTCTGAATGTACATTTAAAGGGCCCGTATTGCGCTATGTTCTGACCTATGTTATAATGTTGTTTCCTCATCACAAACATACCTCAAGTTGTGTTTTGTTTCATTCACATGTTTAACACAGAAATCCTGCATATTTAGGTTGAGAGTTCTTCTCTCAAACGGAAAACACCCTGTTCCACCTTGTTATGTCATATAGTAATACAGGAAGTGCTCCACTCCATACACCTTCTCTGGAATCATTTGGATGATTTCAGAACTGAGATTGTCAGTCTCTACTAAACAAAAGGTGGAAAAGAGCATTTTGAGTTTTGGAGATGTGGACAGACTAATAATAAAGGGTTACTCAAACATGTGTGAAGGAAACAAAACAGAACTCCAGGCATGTTTTTGAGGAGGTAACAACATTATAACATGTCTAAAAGCTCACATTTGTGTGCATTTTGTGTAATATAGGACCTTTAAAAGAAGAGGAAAATTCTAAACAAGTTCAGTAATTGTAATATGTGGCTCAGTCAAGTGCCATGTATCTCTTATCTATCTCTTAAAAATAATAATTAATTTTCCAAATTGTAAATTGAATCATTTACCTCAAAAATCCTGATCCCTCTCTGTACATGTGTTAAATGCTTTACCGTGCCAGTATTTATCCACTGCAGATGAAGGTCTTGTTGTGTGGGGGTGGGGTGATTAATATTAATTTGAGAGCTGATTGAAGGCAGCACTCAGGCGAAGAGGCTCATGATCAGGTCTCCTGAGCTACACCCACACACTGCTCCAAAGGAAACAGAAGACACAAGAGCAGAGAAAGCTGGGAGAAAATATACATTAAGGCAAGAAGTGGTGGAACGGTTCATGTCCAATCAGTGAGTGCTATTCACAAAAAGGGTTGCCTGGCACATCCAGAATGATAGACTTCTGTTTTCATACAAAGGGATATCAGTCTGGTCACCATGCCCTCCGTCATGTCTTGTGCCAACAAAACATGTTCGTCCAATCGCATTTGGTTATTTCTGTGACGCATGTGAAATGAAGGAGCTCACTTGTCACCCATCATTTATAAACAAAATTACATTTATCTTACCTCAGATATTTGTTTTGATACAGACAGACCATGCATGTCACTGATTGGCTAATCCACATGTCAATCACATCCATTTGAACTCGGGGAGATTCACCAGTGACTGATTGGCTATCCACATGTCAATCACATCCATTTGAACTCGGGGAGATTCACCAGTGACCAGACTGACATCTTCGTAAAGTATTGAAGAAGTGTGTATTCTGGATCCCAGGCAAAGAGGGGATACTATAGAAAGAAAAAAAAAAAACAACTTCACAATACAGCACTGGTAACCCCACAATATAGCAGAGAAACTGAAAAGACAAAACAGAAGAAATTCCCAACTTTATTGTAAGAGAGAACTGCTTTATGTCGAACCATCAAATATGTTTCATTATTTTTGCATACTTCACAATGTTCATATAATCTTCACTTGTTCACGTTTACTATCATCTTAAAAGCTTTGTTAAATCTGGTAGTAAGTAGTAGCTACTTAGTAAGCCTATATCAAATAGTGTTGTTGTACATTTTATTGTACATACTAAAAGAGTTTTAATATGTGATTCAAAGAAAATAAGCAAAAATAACTTGACGTTTTGAACCAGTGAAGTTAAAATTTAAGTCTGTCTCTGAATAAATACATAAATCTTGTCTTAACTACTGGGCCAAAGGGCTCTCTTCTTACAGTGTAGTACTTTCTCCCTTCTGAGCTCCACTGCGTGACGGTATCTCTTCCAAGTGTCCATCTTCTCAGTCCTTGTGTGCAGACTTGTAAAGAGTGACCAGAGGTGCTGCTTACTGTATGCTAATGCAGTGGGGATCATAGCAGAGCACGGACGATAACATGTTTTAAGAGTCCACATAGCTGCGAGGGTGAATAGTTTTGTAAAAGTGCTGCCCGCGGTTCAGGGAAGAGGCCACAGGGCTGGACTGGTGTGAGCCGAGCCACCCAGGCCACCCTTAGGTGCTGTGTGAAATTAAGAATGATTAAGAAGCAAGAAAACCGGCAGCAGTGCTCTGAAGCAAGACTTCTGTAATGAACATCGCTGCAGGAAAAGTGCAGACGAGTTTACAAGTCTCTCCAGAGTCCAGTGGTCTATCAGTGAATGCAGTCATAGTATTTTCAAACGTCTTACATATAACATGACCAAAAATATAACTTTTAGGGCCAATATTAGTCTATTTTCTGATCTATATTATAATGTTGTTTCCTCATCACAAACATACCCGGAGTTGCATTTTGTTTAACTCACACATGTTTAACACACAAACCCTGCATTTTTAGGTGGAGTTCTTCTCTCAAACTGAAAACATTCTGTTCCGCCTTGTAATATCATGTTGTAATACAGGAAGTGCTCCACTGTGTTTTTATACGTACACCTTCGCTAGAGTCATTTGGATGATTTCAGCCCTGGAATTGCCAAACTATACAGAACAAAAGGTAAAAGGTAGCAGTTAACTTGAAAACTACAATTTCATGACATCACAAGGTAGAACAAAGCATATTGAGCTTTGGAGATGTAGACGGAGGAATAATAAAGCGTTACTCAAACATGTCGTGAATAAAACAAAACACAACTCCAGGTATGTTTTCGAGCAGTTAACAACATTCTAACATGTACAGAAGCACACCATTGTCATTTTTTTCCATGGAAACAAGCAGGTGACACCACCAGGGCAAGTCACAAGTCAGCTCAGTGGAGAGACGAGCCCACAAACAGTAAATATGCGTGTTATTTAAGGTATTTCATTAGCATTTACAACACCTAATTGAATAAATGCAGATAGTTTAATGCCATACTGTGGAACATTCCAGGCAAAGCAAGAACATCTCCATGGAGGCAAGACGGTGACGGAGATCCTACCAGAACAAAATGTGGCATAAATCCAAATAAAAATTGAACATTGCTGGCTAATCCAATGCTTGTTTACAATGACAACACAAAAAGCTTAAAGAGAAAAGAACTCCACCAAGGCATTGCTCCTATCTGTCAAAGATAATCTAATTCACGACTATAAATGCTTAAACTAATACTTCTAATAATCCTAATATTTCTCTTAACTGGCCCTCCAGGACAAATCAGCATAGACTAAAACACAACTTCCTCGATGGTGGTGAAGATATATATTTTTTAATGTGTTCTACTCTTTACCTTGGAACTGCTATTGTCAGTCGTGATTGGCTGTTTGGACATGTCTCCCTGTTTTTGTTCATTCATAATAATGTCTTTGTAACCAGGTCACTGTCTCGATATCATAACTGAGTCAGGTAGAGGAGCCGCTGAGAGGAGAGTTCGAGGGCTCTGCAGCGTCTGTCAGCGACTCACATTTACTTTGGCGCGGACTGATGATGTAATTAACTTTTAGACCTTCCTGTTCGGCGCTGCTTCTCCAGGCAGGTGGGCCAAGGAAAACAAGCCACCTCCCTTTCACCCCTTCCAACACATCCACAGTCATTCACACACATGTAGCTAGTACGTTCCAACGCTAATGCTATCCCTCTTTTTCCCCAATGTTTCTTCATTCTTTACCTCCCAATCCGGCGTTCAAACCTCTTCTAGCCCTGGTGTCTTTCACTTATGCCTCAATCACCACAAAACCGTTTCCGTTGCTCGTAACAGGCGTGTACTCTAGGGAGGAGTGCGTAGTAGGTCTATAAGCTAACTTCAAGCAATGTGGTACTCGCTAAGTTGCTTAACGCAGCACTTTTTTCATCGGCGTGGCAGTTTTTCATACGGTTTAGAAAATGAGTGACAACAGCAGGGATCAGTGGCATGTTTGTAGCATATAGGTGTCAGGGTGCCTACATTTGTCTGAGTATGAGACACCTGCAGATTCTTGTACTTTATGCTAGAGTTCAGCTTTCGGACAAATTGAATTAATTGTTAAAAGGAAAAGGAATTATTCAAATGATAAAGTTTTACTGTAAAAGGGAGTCAACTTTCCTTTTGGTGGCAGGTTATTGAGACAACTCACAAAAATCTGCGCACAATGTGGTATCTTGTAAGTAGTAAAATACAGCAGATGCATGTGACATAGGTAATTCTGTAACTGTCTTATATAACAACCAGGCTGAACACAAGGGCCCCCAGAGAGCAGAGAGTTCCAAACGCAATACAGGCTCATAGTTGTTGTTTTTCTTCATAATTGGCTCTCGTCTGCAGTTCCTCCTTCTGTTCTCAACTGGAGAGTGGGGTATTGAGTTACATTTTTTTGTTGTCCTGAATCATGGTTTTATCAGAGTAGCATTATGGGAATATAAAATGTGTGCATACACCTCTGTGGGTAAGTATGTCCCCATTTGATATACTGTCCAAAGATAAATATTTTCATCAATCGACCAATATGGGACTATATACTATAATATCACCAATCATAAAAAAGGATCACAATTACTGTCTGTAGTACATTATATATTATCATGATAATTACCATTGTACTACCAGACTGTTCAGAAGAAAAAGAAAATAGTTCATGGTAGAGATATCAGTTTGCCGATATTTGGCCTTTTTAGCATATCAGGTATCGGCCTTAAATCTACAGCACAGGACAAATCTTTATATTAACACTTCAACACAAAGAGATAGCTGCACAAAACGTGACTACACAGCTCTCTTAAAGGTTTGTGGTAAACAAAGGACTCTGGGTGAGTTTGTAGTAAATTTAAATTACAGAACCCGCGGTAAATCATCAAAATCGGCCCAAAAATATCGGCAGAGCTTATGAGCCATTGGTTGCTCTGGATTCTAAACTATCAGCACTGGTCGATCTCTACTTACTTGTGATTATTTTGTCCATGATGATACAAAATTTCATCCCTGTTAACGGCTTACAGTCAGTTAACAGTTTGCAGAGATTCATTTCAAAATGCAAATACAGACCATAATGCCTCTGACCTTAATCACACTGAACGGGACTGCAATGTGTTTCACTACAGCTAATGCAGCCGTACAATGAATGAAATATTTTGCTTTCAAAAGAATAGACTGTTGGCAGAGAAGAGTTCATTCTCACATTACAAATGCACAGATGCGGCAGGTGTGTTTCAGTAAACTGAGCTCAGCCATATCTGCTTTAACAGTGAAAAATGAACCGTTCGCCTGTTGTGTTTATTTGCTGTCCTGGAGACAAGGCCTGGCTTATTTTGATACAACGCAGCTCTGCAGTGCTCCGTAATGGCTGGCAGATGCATCAGCCCACGTGTTTGTTTGTACAGGCAGATTTCTCAGACTACGGCAGCTGGTTTGGATCAAAACACTGGGTTTGAGTTGACGGGAAAGAAAGGGCCTCGCTCCACCTGGCAAAACAAGATGGGACATGGACCTGACAGCCAGAAGTTTAACATCTCCACTAACAAATGATCAGTTTACTCAGACGTCACAAGAGGGATCTGTGTTGGTTTAGCACTGAAGGCTCTATATTAAAGCAAAATACAGGCTTTGGAACGACTTAGGTCATCTTATCATGGTACCTCCTGTGTTATAACTTAAGGTATAAACACCAGCAGAGGCCACTAGGACTTTGTCTGTTGGCACATTGAAAATGAAGTGGTAGAAATAGGTTTCATCAAGCCAAAACAAAGTCAGCATGGAGTAGAAAGATCAACTGTCCAGAAGATGTTTGAGCTCATTATTAGAACAAGTCTGTGTGAAAAATGTGACCTCTGAAATGAAGGAGCTTCATGGATTACAAGTTAATTATTATTGCTGGATTATTATTGCTACCCGGAATGTCTTCAGTATTCTAGTAAACTTATTTTTCACCATGGAGACAACCAGGTCACGCCAGTTTACCGGTTAGATCTGTGGAGATCAAGACCGCTCACAGTAAGAATGCATGTTTTTCAAGGTATTGTTTAGTGACAGAAACACCTGTAACTGAATGAATACAAGATGCACTTTAAAGATTTTCCAAATCTATTTATAGGTATACTAGTATAAACATTATATAATCCTTGCATGCTCTATTGAACTGTTGACTTGACATAACCATCAGCCAGACTCCATACTGACAGGGTCTTTTTCACCTTGTCACTTTACACTTGTCTGTCTATTCTTGCTGATTCTGTTGACAGCAGCTTCGAATCACGACTCTCGTCTAATGCACGAAGCGATTGTTGCTCGGTAGCCGCACCTGTGTAGGCATTTGGTTTACATTAGCTCGCCCTTTCAGTACTCGCACAACCTATGGCCGCTTTAGCCGTCACGCAACACCGGCCGCAGCCAGACGCCATCCATTCACTGTCATTGCGTCTAAGAGGAAATAGTAAATCATATTCAAGATAAACAAGGCAACGGCACCCCTGAGAAATGCATGGGCCACAGTCGGCGAGGTTGCAATGGGAAAGAAAAACACTGTGCATATGTTTAATAGCAAGTCGTATGTTAATTTTAATGAGGGGTTTAGAGTAGCACAGGTGTGACGGCGGTGGCTGGGGTTAACACGGTCTCACAAACTTTTACTGAGCGCACGAGACAGACAAAAGTCGCAAAAAAGTAACTTGGGAGTAAGAAGAAGGAGGAAGATGAGGAGGAGAGGGGAGAGATTGTAACATGGTTTTGTATCTCTAGGAAACAAGGTGATGTCATCGGTCAAGAGATCAGGAACTGTGGGAGTATACCATTTCTTTGAGGGGAATCTTGAAAATGATTTAATATTTTTAAAGTGATATTTTAAAGGCGCTTTAGCAGATTTTTACTGTCTTAAAAACGTGAAAAACAAAACTAGTTCTATTTAAATGGTTTGCAGCAGTCCAAAGTTATTCCTCACTTATCTTATACATTCTGAACATCGTAATTATTCACCGTCATGAGTTTATAAGTGCTTTCACAGCTCTCAGAGACAAGAGTGGAGTTTTGCCATGAAAGTAAGCAGTGGACTTACTTTGACCTCAAGAGCAGCTTATACAATATATGTGTCCTGGGGCAAGAGCTCAAACACATGACAAAAAATGGGGTACATGGCCTTTATTTAGCTCAGTTGGTAGTGTGTTTGTCCACTGATCTGAAGGTTGGCGATCCGAATCCCGCTCTTGACATAAACATCGTTGGTAGAGCAGTCAGATCCACTGACCCACAGGTTGGCGGTGCAATTCCAGCTCCCACAGATAAATGCTGTCATTGTGTCTATGCGCAAGACACTTCCCATCTCACCTCCCAGTGTCTGCGTACACTGGTGTATGAAGGTGTGTGTGAATGTGTGAGTGGTTCCTTGGTGTAAAGTGCTTTGAGTGCCTTGAAGGTGGAAAAGCACTATATAAAAATGTGACCATTTACCATTATCATTAAAGTTGTTTAATTTTTTACTATTTGCTCCCTTATAGGACAATTTTTATATATATTTTTTTTTTCAACCAAATCATTATTTAGAACTTATATGTTTATGCAGTTTGGAAGCCAATCTCATCACTTTAAACATTTAAAGAAGAAAGTGTTTTTATCCCCAGAAAACTTGTGTGCATTGGAGTTCATTTGTGAAAGTACAATTAAAGTATTTAGTGGTAATTAGTGATGATATCAAATAGATTCTGTTAAAGCAAGATGTTGGTTTTG